>JAXHKQ010000249.1:0-31141 GCA_038407185.1 Chalaropsis ovoidea | reverse complement strand
GTGGGGTGGGGGCGGGGTGGGGGGGGGGGGGGGGGGTGTGGGGTGTGGGGGGGGGAGGGGGGGGGGGGGGGGGGGGGGGGGGGGGGGGGGGTTGGCAGCAGTGGTGGCTGTAGCAGTGGCTGTAGTGGTGTTGTCTGTAGTGGCGATGTCTGTAGTGGTGATGTCTGTAGCAGTGCCTGCAGTGGTGATGCCTGTAGTCGTGATGTCTATATTGGTGATACCCGTACTGTTGGTGACACTCCCCGTGTATCGTGCTATGCGTACACCTTGTGTTGCTGAGATCTTGAGAAACAAGACACTACACTACGCTACGCTACACTGCACTACACTGCAGTGGCGGCAGGACAGGTGCCCCCAATCTGGGCGGCAGACTGGTGGACAACCAAAGTGCACAAGCTGGGCTGAACCCAGAGTGAAGATGAAGACGCGATGTGATGTGATGCGATGCTTTTTGAAGGAGGGACTCGACTCGTGTGCGTGTGCGTGTGCGTGTGCGTATGGAGTGAATGTATGCTGTCGCTGATCCACTAGATGGACATGGCTCGATGCGCGTTGTAGGCTCAAAGTTTCGTGCTTATCAGCTGAGCGTTGCGTGGACTGTCGAGATTCTAGTGAGGCGTGCGTGGGAGGTCTCTAGGCGTGGTGATTGTATGGTCGCTGTGGATGGTGAAGCGTCAAGCTCGCCAAAGTGGTGAGCAAATAACGAGCAGGCAGGATGAGAATAAGGATGAGGATGAGGATGGCGATGTAGGGCTGCTGCAATGCACCTACAGTTGCAGTACATTGACGGAAGGGAAGGGGAGAAAAAAAAAGATGCAGCGAGGAAGCAAAGAGCGTGGATGTCGATGACTAAGACAGAGGAAGACAGAAGAAGACGGATGTCGAGACAGCAGACAAGACACCTAAACGATGCTGTCGAAAGATCGTGATGGAGAGAAAAGGAAGAAAGAAGAGAAGAAGGCCGCGTTGGATTGGAGAGGCCGCAAAGGTGGAGAGAAATAACGAATAAAATAGGAATAAAATATAATAGCAGCGCTGATATCGATATGATATGTATGTTGAAGCGGAACAAAGACGAGAGAGGAGAAAAATAGCAATAAAAAATAGAAGATAAAAGACTTGCAGAGGAAAGCCGAGATGCAGGAAGAGAAGGTTTGGTGGGCGGCCACTGAAGAGACAGTGGGCGGCCACTGGAATTGTACAAGGAGCCACTATAACCTCACCGAGAGCCACTGAAGAGACAGTGGGCAGCCACTATAATTATACCGAGAGCCAGTGAATAAACAGTCGATAGCCACTAACGTCGCCCTAAACGCCTGCCTACAACCCTATTTTCGTCTCCTCTTGTCCCCTGTCCCCTGTAAAGCCACCTGTCCCCTGTAAAGCCACCCGTCCCCCGTCCTCTTCTGTCCTCTTCTGTCCCTCAGTGCCCTGTAAGTGTCCTGAACGCGGTCGCTAAAATAATATGTGGACCCCCTAGAAGGTCTTTTTTTTAAGCAGCTTATTCAGGGGCTTCTAGTATGTGCATTTGCCATCGGAAGCCAGGAACATCCCTCAACGCAACGTTGGAGCCAGGAAGAAAAAAAACACGAGATGAATTAATCTTGCACCACAGATAATCGGACGGGATTTTACAGGCGCAGAAGGTGGAGGATGTCGACGTAGCCCAGTACCGGTGGACTTGGGTGTACTTGGTTGTTCTTGTACTGTACATAGGTACATAGGTACAAGTAACCCTTGATGTCTCTTCCCCTGAACCCTCACCCAAAGCCAAACCCTCTGTGTTGCATTATTGCACACCGGCCTTGTCAATATCTCTACTTGCATATAAACCCGACCTGCACTTTTGTCGGTGGTCTTCTCAGACCAGCTCTGCTTCTTTTACTGTCTCTTCTTTTTTGTTCCATTTCCCCCCCCCCTTGTTAACCTATATGCCTGTCTGAGAGTACCTTTACCCTGCAACTGTACTGTACCTGTGCTGGTCCCTCTGTACCTGTCGGTACCTGCAAGTCTGTACCCGCCCGCGTACCTCTTCCCTCGTCGTCATCGTCAACCTCTTGGTCTTGTTTTGGACTTTCTTTTGCCTTGGACGCTTTCGCTTATCAGGCATTCCCCCTCGTCCTCCTTCTTGTCCTCGTCCTCCTCCTCGTCCTCCTCCTCAATCATGCACAGACTCCTCCTCTCCTGTCCTGCTCCGCCAGACCTTTCTCACCTGCAACCCGAACTGCATTGAACATCAAGCTTCGACCACGTCCACGTCCTCACACGCTCCAACGCCGTGCAGTGGCCACTTGTTGCCTATATCTGGCTACCACGCCGGGTCTGGATGTTTGAGAATGCGATAATAACCACGCAAATCACCGCCAGGAAGAAAGAAAGAAAGAAGCTTGGGGCAAATACCAACGACACACACTCGCACACGCGTCTTGGCTACCCACCAAGACCGTTCTAGTCTTCTAGTCTTCTGGGCTTCGGGCTTCTGGCTTCTAGTCTTCTTTCTTGTCTGTTCTCTCCCACCTGCTCTGCCCAAGGACGCAGAAGGGGGCAAGGCGAGTTTCGGCTTGTAAGCATATGTGATTGTAGCCATGATTGAGCGTTCCTGGGCCCGGGCTTCTCTGGAACCGGCGGTTGTCCTGATTTTCTTTCCGGTGCTGTCCATGGGAGGGAGCAAAGAAGAGGGAGATCAAGGACAGAGTGTGAGTGACACTGTAAATGCCTGTGTAAAGTACCGGTACATCCGCCAGCTAGTACCTGGATACCCACCAGAAAGTACCTGTACATCCCCCTGTCTTCTCACAGCCACCAAAAACAAGCTCTCAAGTGACGGCAACCTGCCTTGGTCGTTCGTTTGGTCGTTTGGTCGTTTGGTCGTTTGGTCGTTTGGTCTTGGCCCTGCCAGCCAGCCCAAGTCGCTCCCTTGCTTCTCTTCTCTTTTTTGCCTGTTTTTGTTTCTGAGAAACACCACCAATGACAACAAGTTGCTGCTATGCATGCTGACCAGCAAGCCCTGTAATTCCCTCCAAGAGTCCACCGTTAGTGCTTGTAGGCCCTCTGGCCCCCCTGTTGCTGCCTACATCTCCCCTAACGTCCCTACAAGTACCGCTACTTACAGCTCTCTTTAGCGCTGTAGCACCCACCACCCCGCTAGCACTAGCCTGCATTAGCGCTTCACTAGTCTCAGGCCAGGCTTTCCCCGTCATAGGCCAGACCCTTCCATTCTGCTTCTTTTTTCCAAGGGCCCACTCTTTTCCATCCAGCTTTTTTTTTCTTTTTTTTTCTTTTCTTTTTTTTTTACTCCATTTTATTCTATTTTATTCCCTCGGAAAATCCGATCGTGAAGCTTCTGCATCAACAACACAACACAGGCTTGCCTTGTCTTGTCTTCATCCTCTTGACATCACAAACTGGGCATCTGTCTTCTGTCTAGGTGTCTCCGCCTTGTGACTACAGAGCTCTCATGTCGTCATCCTCTTGGACGTCTGCCTCTATGACGTCCTCCCGGCAGAACCCCTTCTCTCCCTGCCCGCCTCTCTGCGCCCATGCTCTCGCCCTGTCAGCCTTGCACTCCAAGTCCCATCACGGGGAGACAAAAGTACAGAGACACACACTGGAAAACTGCCTGGATTTGGTTTCAAGCTGGAATGCTGCTGGGCCAATGCCAGCCAACACTCGCCGGCCATTGTAGCTGACTCAGCAAACAAAGACGCATTGTTGATTGTTGCCCATTCCAGGGAGGCCAGCCAGTCACTCACTGCCTGCACTGCAACTGTCTGTCTGTCCACTTCTCTTGTTACATTCATGCAAATGCACCTCAAGATCCACGTCACAGCCAAAGCTGGCCAGTCTCACTGCATCACTGTATGTATCACGTGAACACTGTCGCACCTTCCTCTCTTGAAAGTCACCTCCTCCGACTCACGTGACCACTCACATCGCCTACTCACATCGCCCACTTACTCTCTCTCCCCTCCAACTTCGATCGGCTTTCTCGGCCTTTCTGCATCCATATCCACCTTATCCCCATACATAGTGCGCTGCCCTGACCCGATACTGGCTACCATGCCACAACAACTGGGGAATCATCTCTGTGCTCATAGACATATGGCCCATCCTGCCCTCGTCTGTCCCCGTCTGCCCCCGTTGCCCTCGACTTGTGGGCCTTGCTGCACCTATTGATAGCATCAGGCAATAGCACACGGCCATATTGCGCGCACGTGCCCTTGCGAATATCTACGCATCAAGTAACATGTTGTGGTAAGTATGTTTGTGTCTGTTTGTTTGTATGTATGCATGCACACCACAATAACACGCACATCAACCGCGTATCCCACCAACACCTCGACTCTGCTTCTTTTTCATGCACTAAAACGCCACTCTGGAATGTTTCATGCACCAGAGCCAAAACGAAACAAGATCACCAACCACATCAGACGCCGCCACGCCACGCCACGCCACAGGCTGTCTGCATGTTGCTTGGTATCTTTGTTTCAGGTTGTCATACAGCACAACATGTAGTATCTTCGTATATATGGTACAATAGCGTAGGCTGTTATCATCGAAATAGCATCCAAAACAAAGAGTAGAGATTGTCTGTACGTAAAAGGGAAACAAAAGGGGGAGAAACATCAACACCGTCATCCAAAAAAAGGAACCTCGTATCTAACATCAACACCGTCATTCGCCAACAAAAGGAACCTCGTATCTAACACCAACACTCGTCATCATCGTGCAAGAAAAGAAAAAGGAAACTGTAAACCAATCACCCAAGCCATTAGTCTCATAAGACTCATACTCCTTCCCACCATAGCCACTCCAGGCCAACGAAGCACTATTTCCGAGCCAAAAGGCTTCCATAATCACCGACCCACACATACTTACTTACGTCTTGCATGGCTAAGACCGGCTCAGCATCAGAGGCACCAGTGCAGACTGGCTCTCCATCAGCCCATAGTCGGAAACCACCGATATCGTACTAGGCCCAAACAACGCCTGCCGGAACTTGCGCCCCATTGTAACATCCACCGCGCACCCGTCCGCCGTTGCCGCTGGAGACTCACATACAGGCCGGGACACGGGCGTAGACGGAAACACGGGACCGCCACAAGTCGTCGCAAACTCCCACCGGCCCACCGGTCCCGGCCCCGACCCCGGCACCGGCGACAGCCCCCCTCTTGGCGGCGTCGCAGGCTGGTACTCGCGCGCCATGCGCTGCAGCACCGCCTCGCGCGCTCTCTGCAGCGCCTGTGCTCGCATTGCCGGATCAGCGGCAAGCTTGTGGTGCGCGGCTTCCTGGGCAAAGTTGCGTTGGACGGGGGACACGTCGAACGCCGGCGTTGCTGGTTCGGGCGTGCGGGTGCTGCCGGCGTTGACGTTGGCGTTGGCGTTGGAATTGTAATTGACACTGGCATTGACACTGGCGCTGGCACTGGCGGATCGGAACAGCGGCCTGTTGTGGGCTTTTGACTTGGGTGTCTGCGGGCTCTTGGGCGTGCGGGGAGGCGTCATAGGGAAGTGGAAGCGCGGCTCGTGAGACCTCTGGCTGCGCTTGAAGCTTCCGCCCTGGAACAGAGGTAGAGGAACGTCGCGGCCATCACCAAGACCCAGTTTATCAACGGGTTTGCCGTCGAGTCCCTTCGCCTTGTCTCTCCGGGGAGATAGCTCTTCCATAATCCGCTGGCGTCTGGAGGCCTTGGCTGGCGATGCCGGCAAAGGCGGCAGTTTCTTGCTCATCCATCTCGCAGCAGACGAAACATCATCATCACCAGAGGTACGTATTTTGGGGCTTCTTGAGCCAGCCAAGTCGCTGTCATGCCCCACGTTGAAGCCCATGGCAAAGCCCATGGTAGCTTGCATGAGTCTCCGCGACGCAGCCTGTACAGCCACGGAAGGCGACTGCGGAGTAGAATCAAGCACGACGGTGCTAATGCCCGGACTCTGTGCCCAGTGATTTCTGCTGCTTTCGTCGTGGTACAGAGGCTCCATGGCTTCATCCCAGCTGCCGTTGCCTGTGAGAGTGACATTGTCAAAATCGAACTCCTTGACCGTCTGCTTGTGCGCTCTGACAAGCCCTCGAATCTGGGCCGCACTCATCTCCGCATTGCGGATTTCCATGTAGCGCAGTCTCGGCAGCCTGATGGCAACACACTCGAGAGCTGAAGCGTAGGGAGATCTGTGGCTCAGCTCCTTGCTGTGCAGCACATGGTCTTCTGCTAGCAACACCAAAGGGCATGGACCCTTGAAGTTGCCGGACCAGCCAAATCTGAACTTTTCTAGATTTGGCGAGAAGCTGCGCACATAGTCTTGCAGCATCTTAAGATGGTCAGACCCGGGAGCAGTGCCACTGAAGTCCCACGAGTCAACGGTGATGCGCAGGTTGTTGATCTGACTCCACCGACGAGCGGACGACGGCCCACCGCCAATCCCAGGCACGTGGCGGAGATAGAGAAAGGCGCCGGGGTGAACACTGGACAAGGAAAGCTTGTGCAATCTCAGCAACGGCGCCTTTTCTAACGATATCCGAAGACTAATCAACGCATAGTCAATCAGGTCCCGGCGATATCTCTCCTGCGGGTCCTGGCCAGGGCAGGAGATGGTCAAGTGCCTCATGTTTGGGATGAACTTCATGGCATTGATGAACGAGGGCACATTGGTAGCGGCGTGGAACATAGGTGGGTATTGCTGCATTAGGATGCTGCCCAGCTCATTGTCGTTATACTTGGGCCGCGTCATGCACGAGAGCATTGAGGTATGCGGCGTATACAGAAAAGGAAGCTCCTGACCGGTCTGCGGGTGAATCAGGGGAGCCAGAAACGTGTACTTTGTGTGTGAGAAGTAGAATGTCAGGTGCTCGATGTGGTGGCCAACACGCGCCAGTGCCTGGATTCTGCATGGCTTTGTAAAGGTGCTGGCCCTGAAGTTGATGTGCGTCCGCTTAAATAGGCGTTTCGTGATGACATTGCAGCACGCCGAGTTGGCCAGGCGGACATTGCAAATGGCAGACTTGGGGAGAAGGAGAAACAGCCTCTCACGCACATTCTGGTTCTGCCAGAGGGCATAGAAGAGAATGGCTTCTGTGGACGAAGCCATACTGTGTATATTGCGCAGTCAACCAGCGAAAGAGAGAAGACAGCGGGAGCAGGCGTTTGAGAGACTCGATGACAGTGGTTGGCGGCGGTATCGGAGAGTCGACGGGACTAACAGTGCAGTCGTTTGGGAACAAAGGTTGATTGTGCGTAAAGAAACAAAGAATAAGCATAAACGGCAGTCTGGAAATCATGAGGGAGAGCGGCGATGGAGATACAACAGGTCACGTGGGGTTGGGAAGGATATGGAGGGGCGCCGGGTGTTGGCGGTGAAGTGGACAGTGTATGTATTGTAGAATGTGCCTGTATAAAGTCTCTGGAAAGCGAGTATCTCAAGGTGAAATAACAGACATGCGAGACGGAGACTAAGAAGAAGAGAATCTGGAGAACTGCTTACCTGGTGGCTAAGGGCAGTTAATATAGGCTCCCATACCATAGGCACAACCTGAATCTTCCTTCTTTTTCAAAGGAAACACTTGCAGGAGCAAAGGAGAAGCCATCGCCGCCAGTGACGTAGGCTCCAGAGACATGTTGGATACACGCCCAGTCCCATTCCGCCATTCAGCGGTATGTCTCCCGCCATCCGTATTTCCCCCAGGATCAACGGCGATCCAACTGCTGCGTGAGTCACCTGCGGCTGGCTGGCAGTCCATGGCAAAAGCGATTAGGCTTGGATATAAAAACGCCCGTCGTCGGCATACAGGTGCTGCTCGCTTGTTTCAGTCGGTTGGCGTGGTGCAGCCTGCATATGCAGCTCTCGATATACACCCTTGAAGCCCGTTTCATGCACAGCTTGCAGATGCAGAGACGGGGGCCATGACTGCATCCTGTGCCAATAAGAGAGCAAATGGCGTTGGGATAAGGAGGCCACCCAAGAAACTCGCAAAAAAAGATGGCCAGTAGCTTCCGATATATTCCTATTCGTGTCTCTGATTATCGCGACAGGAGAAGAAATATGGAAGCATCATGATCCCTCTTGGAGATGGTCGGGCTTCTGTCCGGTGGCGGTAGGCTGGCAGAAAAGGTAGCAATAAATCATGGATTGGGCCACAAGGCAGAAAAGCCGAGTCAGCCCAGACTTCCAGGCTTACTGGTGAAAAAAATAGATGCTTCATATGGGCTGTCACATCACTTGTCGTCAACTTGTCGAGTGACGTTGAATGAAGTATCAAAAGATGAATATGTTTTGTGTGCTTGTGCTTATCGATAAGAAACAGGTGGGTCTGGCTTGGTGCTACAACAGCCAAGCCCTGTTCTGATTGGTCGGTTCTCTCGGTAAATCCATCCGGCGCACCTAAGCTCAACTGGCTTAACACAACGTGCCACGCGACTTACAACCACGACTGCCTAGCAGCTTGCATGCTGCTGATTCGTCGCAAAGGCAATGGGCGGTGATGCATGAGCGTGTAGTATGCATGTCTATATGTACAACTTGCAGCTCCAAGGGGGCGTGTAGAGTCCCCTTTGTACGCAGAACTCGTGTATGGCCACAGTCGGCTCAAGAAGAGTTTTCACGGGCCGTGAACAACTGCGGGCCAATATCTCTGTCTGGGCAAGGAGCCGAAATACCACAGGAGGAGTGGTCTTGGCCATTGTCCTGCAAGTGGATGATATAAACATGCAACTTGTATCATCGTCGGCCTCCTCTCTACCAGTCAGGTGACCTCCATTATAGGCACTTGCAAACATTCTCTAGGAGGGGGCAGTTCCATTCAGGCAATATCCTTTTTTTCCGCGTGCCTTCCACATTCGTATGTTGTGATATGAGAAGACTTTTTCATAGAGGCACAAGCATAATTATTTATTCCTTTCTTCCTTTTTTTCCTTTCTTCTCCTCTTCTCCGCCATCGTCAACATCATCATCTGTTCCGTCCCATTGCTAGCTTTCTCTTTCTGTGTCGGCTTGCTGCATTGTCTTTGTCTTTCTTTTGAGCTTGTCGATGCTACCATTGATATGGTATCATTCAGCGTAGCATACTAGCATTTCCACGGGACATCATTACCACTGCTACTTCCACGCCATTATTACACGTTGCTTCATTTACTCGTTATCCTCATCCAACTCGTTATATCTCTTCGCTTCCATTTTATCCTTCTGAATCGTCCAAGTACGTGTGTGTGGCTTGCTTTCTCCACCAGCCGCCAGCCATCCTGGAACACCTCCGAAATGGGCCATTACAACCTCTGAACATTCGGCTAATGCACTCTCATAGAAGCACTCCTTTCCGTTCTCCCATTTTCGTTATGCATGTCTTTGTAGACCGTCTTGGTTGCCTTGGCGTAGAGATCCCGCAGTAAGTCTGACCCGGGTGGCATTGCCTTGCTGACAAGATCCAACCCAATCATGGAGGGCTCTCCAACAATGCACAATCCTCTGCTCACTCTACTAATGCGCTCACGCCTCTCCCACTTAGAACATGGGTCTCAAAAACCACCTTCAGTCCCCACGTTCGTCGAGATACCTGCTTTACATCCCGACCGACTCTGAATACTCCCGCTTAGTCAGCTCCAAGCCCACGAAAGCCGAGCTAGAAAAGATCCTCCACGATGCACGTGTTCTCGATCGTCCGGGAGGCGGCCGTAGACGGGTGAAGAGATTCTTTCTACTCGAAAACAGGAGCGATACGGATGAAGGTCACAATACCTTCCGCAGTGAGCCCCTCATCAGGAGCCGTCAAGCCAGTCGCAATGCCAGTCGTGAGCATCGTGTTACGGAGCTGGACCAGAATGTCCCATCAACCTCTGACTCGTCGAATCACCAGTCAGCCCGCAAATTGTCTCAGTGTGTCCGTGGTGAACAAACAGCGCCCAGTCAAATTCCTGTCTTGAATGACAAAACTGTTCAGCCGGAGTCTCTTCCGACTTCGCGTCTGAACCCTGAAGCTACAGAATTCCAGCCCATGATGCCCCTCGTTTCAAGCCCTCCCTCTATAAAGAGTGATATGCTGGATGACAGCTCGGTTGACCTTGATGACTCTCGACATGTTCAAGACAGCTATAGCTCTGACCCTTCAAGATCCGAACGCATGTCAGACTCTTCATCATGCACTGCAGCCTCGGTCTCGCAAAACGTGTTTTGTGACGGAACAAATGAAGCTCCTTCACCCCGGACCTCTCCCATGTTCAACTATAACCCCCGGGCTGCTTCTGGTCAAGTCCCTATTCCAGTTTTACCCTTTGGCTTCACGCCACAGTTCCCGAGCATCATGCAGCCCTTTCAGGTACCTCAGGACGCCCCCCATCTCCCATTCCAGATGACTTGGGAGCAAATGGCTCGGGTTTATCCGGGCATGCAACAGGTTCCTTTGGGTATGTCTGCGTATCCATTCAACCTTGGCTTTCCAATGCACCCTGGCCTTGCTGCTACAGCTATCCGGTCTCCACTGCCAGCCCAGTTCCGGTCTCCGATACCTAATACGGCCCCTATTGCCCATCCGCCTCTCACACCTCTTGCGCCTCTTGCGCCCATTGCACCTGTTGTTCTGCCTCTGCCATCAGCGCCAAAGATTCCAAAGGCACCTAATGCTATTAGCATCCCGCCTCCTATTCCTCCCCCCGGAAATAAGGACTCGCAGATGCAGCAGGACTTTGAATACTACAAGTACACATTTGGCAGGCCCGGCCCGAGAGGACCCAATGTCCGTCTACACCGGCCCAAAAGCAGGGTTTGAGCGGGCCATGACGTTTTTGGAGGCTATAGACTGCTAACAGTTCGTTCTGTTTCTATTATTTTGGTGTTTTTGCTCTTGTTTCCCGTTGTTTGACTTTGAAGTGTTGTTGCTGTTATTTTCCAGTTCATGATCCATTATCATTAGACGGTGCATTTCTCACTTCCCTTGTTTATGTTTGGTTTCTTTTGCCTTTTTCTCTTCCCCAAGACCTGATTTTGCTCATCAATACAATTTTGCATTAGTATTCTTCCACTCTTGGATCTTGTTCTCCATGTCAAGCAGTGCACAAGTAGAAACAAGACAATAGATGTCAATGACCAAGATAATGACGATCTATTATTAGGGTTGCCATTAACCCATTCACGTGATTTCGATCAGAGCCAGCCTACTTTGCGACAAGACGTCATTCCCGAAAGCTCGGCCTTGGCCAAACAACCACCACATCGTCTTCTTCCTTTATCCAAAGCAGCCACTTTTCTGCTTGTGTCTTTTTAGCTCTCGCATCTCTAATCAATGATCTCCCATTAGCTCTCCGCAGCTCTACCGTCGCATAAACTTCCAGCCGACAACCAATTGGCACGCAAAATATTTTCCTGCAGTATCTACGACGCCATCCAACCCTCATCGTCATCATGGCCACACCGACGCCCGGCAGCAAGCCTGCGACAGCCTCTCAACAAGGACGGACTCCCCAAATAGCGGCAGCCACACCGCCAGTGTCAACGCCGTTCTCACATATCCACGCGGGCGCCACGTTCTCGCCGAGAGGGCCACGGTCATCACCACAAACAATCAAAAAGTCGCCGGCAAACATGAGCGCGATGGGCGCGCCTCCGCAGAACGGCTCCTCCTTCTCGTTCGACAGTCCGTCGGCTGCAATGGCCATGAGTATGAATAACTTGGCCATGGGCGCAGGGCTGGACCTGGAGTTGGATCCGCTGGCGGTCGGGTCACTTGGCATGGACAACGCAAACACAAACGCCAACTCGGAAGCTGAGAAGGCGAAGCGCTTACGAGCTATGATTGATTTGCTCCAAGTACGTTCACATATGGCAAGCGGCATGTGACTTTGCGGGCTGCCCTCAAACCTAGAGAATCGTGTTTCTAACAGCTGGCTCTTCATAAAACTACAGGAAAAGAAAGGCCTGGTCAGTGAAGCTGGCCTCGGGAGATTATGTGACAGAATGGGCCTGGTTCATCTGTGGGAGGGTACCACCAGTGGTCCCAAGCCGCGCTGCATAACTATGGCCGGGAAGACCTTTAGTGTCGAGGTCTATCTGCGCAATAACATCGTCGTCGATGTGCAGCTGCTCTTTGACGAATCTGCCGAAATCGTCAAGCAGCAAAGCCCGCGCGCAGCCGATATTCTCAAGCAGGACCTGCAGCTGGAAGCCTACCAAAGCCCGCTGACCAAGACACTTGACAAGTTTGCCGTGAACCTGGAGCGCCTACATAGCCAGGACAAGCTGAGCGTCATGCCTGGCTTCGACTGCCAAGAAGCCCTGGCCAGCATGTCCCTCTCCCTGCACAAACTGTACGACTGGGACCTGGACAAGACGCGCAAGGAACTTGCTGCGGACTCGGGCGACGAGGCAACCATCACCACGGTCATGTGCACCAAGCACGGCCGGCCCAGCCTGCACGCGCGCGGCAACGTGGGTCTCAGTCTGCAGTACTGGAAGGAGAAGCGGCTCGCGCCCGCCAAGCCAGCCGTGGCCAAGGTGGCAGAAGAGGCCGAGCTCGTATGGTCACTCCTCATCATGTGCGCCAAAGCGCCCATGGGCACGATGCCGTTTTCCCTGGCCCGCGTGTCGACGGAGTGGCTGGCGCCCGCCGTGGTCAAGGCCAACCCAATGGTGGAGGAGACTCTGCAGAGCTTTACAGGCGCGGTGCTCGACTGGCAGCACCCCGACAACACGGTCCTGCCCGATGAGACTGGCATGGGGCCCAAATACCCAGACATCGTGTTCAAGGCCATCCTGGACCCGCCTGTCGTGCTCCCGCAGAGTGTCTTTGTGCAGGTTCTACAGTCTATTGGCCAGGCGCCGCTGGAGCACCAGGTGCCCTCGACAACATTTGACGCGCTGTTCTTCCCGCCGCAGCCGTCTCCAGTGGCTAATGATAATGGCAGCGGCAGCGGCAACAACAGCGGCAGCCACGGCGGCAGCCACGACCCAAGCCAGCCGCGCAAAGTCTCCAGCATGCGCAAGATCCGCCGCCTAGACGTTGCAGGCACGGAATCAATGGCGTCGATAGATACGGCGCTGTTTGTGTACAAGCCAGTGTACGGCCAGGTGCTGCACGAGATGCAGTTTGCGCATCCGCAGCAGCTCGTCGCGCTTCTGCCCGTGCTGCGGCAGCATGCGTTCTTGGCGACGTTGCTGCGCAACAGCTTCCCGCTCGTGGCCTCGTCGCAGACCTACACGCATGGCGCCGACGACGAGGTGCGCTACGGCAATACGTTCCGCGCGCTTACCCACAAGCACACCTACGTCGACATGGTCAACTGCCTGGATCCGGCGCCGGCCTCCGCCCCGGCCCCCGGCGAGCCCATGGTGGTGACGCCCGGCGAGCCGAAACCCGTCGAGCCGAAGCGTGACGGGCGTGTGGATGTTAACTTCACCCTCAACCCCATTCCACGGCTACAGGTTAGTTTCCTGGTCGGCTACAAAAAGGTGACGGTCAAGAAAAGTGAGGTGGCACAGGAGCCGGCGGCTGGCAGCGACGCTTTGGACGATGCAGGGGGAGCAGAGGACGCAGAGGACGCAGACGAGATGCGGGAGATGGTGGGCACGGTTTCCCTTGAGATCCGCCTCAACGGCGACGTGCATATCATGTCACAGAACGTGATCACCGCCGAAGCGCAGGCGGCCGGGCGCGACGCGCAGGTACTTGGCAGGGCGCTTATGGTGATGGAGGACCTGTGTTCGTGGTGCGAGTGGATGCGCTCGCGCTTCGACATGAGCCATCTGTGAGTGCGAGACACGGGCTGCGCATGCAGGGCCGAGGAGGCGAGGGGAAGGGCGCCAGCGCAATGAGCAATGGGCAATGGGCAATGGGCAAGGGAAGGAAGGGCGCCGCTATCCATTCGGAGCGGACTACGCTGCCTCGAGCGGTCGTCGGGGCAATGGCCGGCGGAGGGCAAGATGTGAAACGGCGGGCGGTGTCATCGTCCTGGGCTAGTCCCGTCCAGTCCAGTCTAGTCCAGTCGTGTGCTGCCCACAAGCTTGTCTCCTTCTTTCCTAGTGCCCCCCCCCCCCCCTTTCCAGGAAGCGTGCGTTCTTTTTTTCGTTTTTTTTCTTCTTCTTCTTCGCCTCCGGCCTCTCTCCCTTTCTTCGGAGTTTGGTGAGCTGAGACATTTGGCTGGAATGCACGATACGCACTATCTACGCGTTGGAATGCAAGGCACCCGGCGGCCGTTCTAGTTGTTTGGCGGCGGTGTTCTGCATCGTCGTCTCGGTCCCTTGTCCTTTCCGGTTGGAGAGGGCGGCTATGCTAGCGGTGCAGATTCTGTTCCCACAGGGTCTTTTGGTTATTTTTTTCCTGTGTTGGCGCATGGGGATGCAGGCAGAGGTCTACGGGGGGACCTTCTTGGTGTGTTCTGTGCCCGGGGGCGGCTTGACGGCCTCCATTCCTGACATGTCCATGACGCTGGGTAGGTGGGGAGGGGATGCACCAGGTATCGGTATGGGCAGTTAATAAAAGCATGGATAAACTACAAATGCTGTTCCCCGATGGTTCTAGTGCGCGCGTAGAAAGACCAAGACACCCGCTGGGTTGATATATGGGATCACGTGATACGGGGGATTGGAGGTCATGGACAAAGAAGTGCAACTAAGCCCAAAGCAAGCCCAACAAAGGCGCTGCTTTAGCCACAAATAGAACACAACGGCAGCAGAGAATTACGGGCGGAAGAAGGGATTGTGCGGCTGGAAGAGGTTAAGTCGAGTTGCAGTGTTCTTGTCTCTGCCAAAGAAGACGGCCGAACAGCGCACGCCGCATGTGAGCAGAAGAAGGGAAAAAGCGAGCAGGAAAGAGGAAGGACAAAAGCGCCCGGCACGAGTGCATGCTTGGAATGGGGCAGATGACGACAGTGGCCTCAGGCAGTGACAGACAGCACTTGACTTGGATTGCAAAGGACGTTTCCGTCATCTTTAACTCATGTCAATGACAGGCCCCTCCCCCTTCAATCTCCCTTTGCTGTATATATTGCCCAGACTATAGACTAGCAGGCAGGACAGGACAAGGACAGGACAGGACCCCTCCCTAGGCCAGGGCCTTTGCATCGGATGCGTTCAGTCAGTTAATATAGCGGGATGAGGGAGCGAAGAAATATATAGAAGGGAGGAGCTGGTTGTGGTGGTTGCACGAGCCGGATTTGGGCGGTTAGGCTATGGGACAGACAGTGCTGGCTGTCTGCAGTGTTCCTATGGAGCTGGGACACATTATCGTCATGGGGGCTCGTCTTGGGGACGCGCGGGCTTCGGTAGACGTAGGATCGGATACAGCATCTATTCGTGTGACTCTTGGGCTGGCATAATGAACGGAATGAAGTGATATGAGATCATTTAGAAGACTGTAAAGCCGAAGGCGGTGTTGGGTTTCAGTGGCCTAGAAAGCCGTGGAAACCCTGGGCCATGTGAGACTGCAGGATTTTGACGGGCGGGCAGACAAGGCCAAGGCTACGAGGACAGGGCAAGGCCATCCCGACCACATAGGCCGGCCCTGGCTGGAGAGAGCAGAGCATGTGAAAGGGTTGATTGGACAGTGGAAGGGTTCCTGCATCGGGAGTCGAGGCAAGGGAGAAGGTCGTGGCTTTTGCTGTTGGCTGTGACTTCTGCTGCTGGCTGTTAGCTTCTTGGTCTAGTGGCCGCTGGGGGGTACGCAACAGGGGGAGGGAGACGCTGTGCTGGACAATGACAGCACAGGCAAGAAAAGCTCGGCCGATCAAAAAAAAGAGAAGATAAACGTCAAGGCGGGCCTCGCAGGAATTCGTTGTTGTTGTTTTGTTTCTTGTTGTTCCTTTTGACCCCTGGAAACGTGATGCAGGAGAAAGGGAGAAGACTTGCAGGAGGGGGAAAAGAAGCAAGCAAGGCTGAAAAAGAGACTCAGGCAAGCAACGACAGACAGAGCGATTTGTCACAGGCTGCAGATAGAGCCTAACCAAGCTGTAGCTGCAGGTCCAGTCACAGCTGCAGCAGAAGAGCTGCAGGCAGAAGCAGGGCTACAGGGTTGCAGAGCCACAGGCCCATATGCAGGTCAGATGCAGCTTAGTGGGCTGCTTCAGGGCTTTTTTCCTGGTTTCTTAGGGCTCATCAGTGCTGCAGCCCAACCGGGCCCTGTAAGGCCTGCTACCCTGCTACCCTGCTGTAGCAGAGCCCTGGCGACAGAGCCCCCCTGACATGGAACAAACAGCGCTGCTATAGTAGTAAAGTAAACAACCACATGCACTACCAGCCACAAGAGAATCACAAAAAAAAGTCTAGTTCAAAGTAAACAAACTATGCACGAAAAAAGCAAAGCTTTTTTTTCTTCTTCCCTTCTTTAGCGTCCTCAAAATTCTGGGTCGGTTAGTGATGCAAAATGTGATCATTATGCAGGGACAGTGTGTGATTGTTAGTAGCATGTGTTAGGGTTACAGACACATGGGTTGGAACAAGACTTTCGTCAACACAGCCAGACAACAACAGACAACAACGACAGAAAAAAAGCTTGACGTGGTAGGAATGGAGAGCAGAAAAAGACGGACAAAAAGACGGACAAAAACAAATGCAGTGGCTGAGGACGTGGAAGAAGGGATGGGAGCTGTAGCGGCAGAGTAGTAGGAGAGACATAGCAAGCATGATATCATGTCACGACTGTTGTCTCTGTCTTCTGTTTTCCACTCTAATATAGTAAGATGTATTCTAGTTAGTGGCTTTAGCAGTAGAGTAGTACAAGTGGGCTGTGGACATTTAGGGTCCCTGTTTCATGATAGGCTAGGGATCTACTTGCCAACTCTTTTTTTTTTTTTGGGACAGCCATCAGCCTAAACGTACAGACGCAAAAAAGAGCCCACTAGTTTGTGATGGCGTACCAAGCAGGAACTTTCTTTCTTTCCGCAGTTTAGCGCCAGGCCATCGGGAAAAAAGAGCCGGTCTAGAACTTGCGAGGTTTAAAGAAAATAATTTCTCTTGTGAAAATGTGTATACGCTTTTTTATTCAAGTTTTTCAGGCCTTGCCTTGCACAAAGGATGGGAGGGCTTGTTTGGATGCTTGGATGCTGGGGCAAAAAGTGGAGTCCTGGCCTTGGTACGCGTCGAAGCCCCGTTGGTCAGCGGCCAGGCCCGATTGGGGAACAAAGTAAACAAAGTGGCGCGTCCCGCCCAACAAGAACCACAACAACACAGACTCTGTTATGTACATGTTGCATGTACAGACATAAATGGTGATGTGGAACAACAATGTCTGTGCATGTGCAGCATGCATGCACCTCGGTGTTTGGCATTATGCACAGCCCAACGACCAGAACAGTCAGGACAAAAGTAGAACATGCATTGGCGGTTGCATAACGTGTGGCCCCGACCGGATCGACTTACAACGAGCGCCACGCGGAGGCTGTGGACTGTGGGCTGTGAATGTAGACGTATATGTACATCCATGTACAGAGGACATGCTCATGAGACCTGCCGCGAGTGTCTCTTTAGGAAGGCACACGTTGTCTGCTGCCTCGGCGCCTTCTGGTTGGCTAGATTTCAGTGCTTTTTAGGTGTTCTTGCCAGTCCTGAGAGGTCCTGCCTGTTCTGCGACGTCTTGCCTCTCTTCGTCTTGTCGCTACGTACAACCTCCTGCCCGTTCTACAAGTCCCGTACGGCCAATAGCCATACCGCATAGTCGATCTGGTTCTTCCATCTTCCATCTCTTCTCTGCTCTTTCCTGTTTAACTGTGACCCGTGACTTGTGTCTGCTCTTTCCTGTTTAACTGTAACCCGTGACTTGTGACTCTTATTGCTTGTCGCCACGTTTGCCTTGCCTTTGCTTCTACATCTCATCTCCACACGCCAGCCAAACCTTCGCCCTCGTGACTGCACCCACCACACAACGTTCAAGTATCCCAATTTCTGATCATCTTCATTTTGTTGTACTGTATTTACGATTTCTGCCAGCCGCAGATTTTTCTTTTCGTTTCCCGTGCATATCGTTTTCCTCGGCGTGGTACACAACTCCACGACTCCACGATAGCTTGGCTTGCCTGCAGCCTCGCCGATAGAGTGCCTCACTCGGACAGACAGCTTCACTTGATCGGATCGGCCTGGGAATGTCTCTCTGCCCCTTTCGTCTATTTTTTTTCTTCATCGCCCTGTCGCCCTGCTTATCGCATGCATTTGAGTTCAATTCAAACAAGCGACAGACAAAAAAAAGCGACACGCATAACACAAACATCAACACGCAGGCCACGCATCGCATCACGCACCACGCATCGACAGCAATAACAAGGCCGACCGGCGCCATCCAGTAAAGCCCATAAACACACCATGCCAGCTTTTGCCTGGCCTGTTCTGTAGAGATCTCCAGCAAGAAACCTCCCGACATCAAAAATCCATAAACGAACGAACCGGGGGTTGTGCCTCAACTCGGCTCCTATCCTGCCAAGAGGAGAATTGAATTGAATTGAATTGAATAGAATTGGTACGTTGTTTGTTGTCTCCCACATAATGTATGAACCTCCCATCTCTTTTTTTTTTTGTCCCCCTCTGTTGTCCTCTCCCTCTCCTCCCTTGCTTTGTGCCCTGTGCTGTGACCACCAAACCAAAAAAACTCACCTACTCAAATCAACTCCACTTCTCTGCTTCCCTTGAGCATCCCCATCCCTCCTTGGACTTCTCTCATTCCCTCCCTTTTGACCTGGAGCCAACTTCGTCTGTCGTTCTCGTGTACACATTTTTCCCTCGCCCTCTCTCGACTTTTGCCTTTTCTCTTAATTCATCGCCCTCATTTTTGGTCTCTCGATTTCTGTACCAGCTCATTTTTACCAACTGTCGTTTGCGTCTTAGCTTTTTTTAGGCCCTCTTCATCTCAAATTCTTCTTAACCATCGTCGACCCCCTTGCATTTCATCACCATACGATATATATTTTTTTCCTCACCTCTCACGCTATTAAGCCTATTTCTTTTTCTTGCTTCTTTTCTTGTTGACTTCTTATTCTTTTTTTTTCTTCATCATCGCTGGCCGTACATCATTGTTCTTTTTTTTTTTTTTTTTGTGGGCTCTCACTGCATTCTCAAACATCATTTTTGGTTGATCACGCTCTGATTCATCCTCTATTTTTTTCTCTCTATTTTTCTTCCTGATCTTAATCACTACCACACACAATCATCATCGCCATGTCCTTTACCAACGGTGGAGGGACTTTGACCCTTCCCTCTCCTACACACCCGCCTCATGTTGACATGTCATCCGCCGTACGCAGTTTAAGACGCTCGCTTTCTCGGTCGCCGTCCAAGTTCAACTCGCCCTCTGCCCAAGCAACCATCGACTCTTCCGGAAATTCAACCTCTGCCAGTCCTCAGTCACCCTGCCGACGCTACACACCCGCATTGGCTTCGCCCGAAACGCCATCCCTCGACTCTGCAGCTGACCCGTCTACCGCTGTTTCCACCCGCTTTAACCCTCACCCGTCAACAACACCCACCGACTCGCCCACCCGCAAAATCAACAGATCCCCGACGCGTCTGTTCCCGCTCTCCAGCTCTGTCAGCTTTCAACCCGACGCTTTCGACTCAACCCCCCTTCGAAACAGTCTAAAACTTTCGCTTCGATCAACACGCTCAAATAGAGGTCTCAAGGCATCACCATCTCGTGTTATTTCCAAGCCGCGTGGCTCCCCAAAGTCGCCCTTCCCCCCGAGACGTGCATTGGGCCTGAGCGAATCATCACATTCAGGCAATCTCGTGCTGCCCACATTTGCTGGATTCGACGTCTCTGGCCAGGAAAACGCGCCTGCTACAGCCCCCGGAAGTCCCCTGACTGCCACCCACAACGCCGACAAAATTACCCGCCATAGTCTGCATCTCGACGTCACCGGTAACTCCTCCAACCTGCTCAAAACTCTTCATCCCGGCGTCGAGCTCATCCCCGGACTTTCTATTGGCCAGAAACGGAGCGACCAAATGGACATTGACTCGGGCAATATCGGCAGCCCTGTCGCCAAGCGACGCAGTCTCCACGGAATTGCCACGAGTAGCCCCATAAACAGCATTACTGCGACTGATAATGTCTTTGGCGGCTCAAGCACACCAACCAAGGCTAGCGGCTTCGACATTCACGAAGAGAATGCGAAAATGAACTACGAACTCAGCTCACTGGCTATGCCGCCCCCACGCGAACCTGTCGCCTCCTCACCAAACCCGACAGCCCGACAGCGCAGCTCCCTCCGCAGATCCACCCTGCGCGAGAGAACATCATGGGGCCGCCGAGCCGGCGCTCAACAACTTTCTCAGATGGGTGGCGATTTCTCCACCCCCATCTCCAGAACACGACCACGCCTCTCCATGGATCAGTTTGTCCCCCCGCAGGACTCAAACTTCTCACCAAACGTCATGCTACCCCCTTCAGCCCTCGACCGACCACAGAGACATCCGCTTTCCCGATCACTGAAGCCGTCCGAGTCTGGTGGTCATCTTCTGGACGGCTCGCCCACTACCTTCCCCGAACCATTTGTGCCTCCAAAGGCAAAAATACCTGGCTTGAGCTTTAGCAAGTCGGTTCCGTACGGCCTGCCCAACCCGATGGCGCCACCACCAAACCCAATCTCCATGACTCCTGGCAATCAAAATCACACCCCCATCATGGCCACGCCAAACCAAAATCCCCTTCGCGCCAAGCCTCGCTCCTTCATGTCGACCAGCTTGATATCCAAAGTCAACCGCAACCCGGAAGACGACCGCAAGATGGTTGTTCCTGATACCCCTTGCAAGAAGCAGACACACGGTTTCGCAACGTACCCACCGCCCCCAGGCAGTGCGCTCAAGAAGAGCGGCCGTCTGAGCTTCAGTACCGAGCCGGGCACTCCACTGTCTACTTCTGACTCGCTTTTTGGCGAATCTAGTAGTATCAACTTTGGAACCCCAAACCCCCGTGGTCTGGGTCTCTTCCAACGGCTTTCCCGACACTCCCGTCGAGGCAGTGTGCTGGATTTGGACACTGAAGAGAGACAAGCTACGCCGCACAAGACCGGAACCAGTACTCCCGACAATGACATTGTCAGCCGTGAGGTCGAGCTCCCTCCCACGCCCTCTCGCCATCCTGCGACTCCTGCCATGAGCGCGAACCCCCAAGACAGCCCAAGCGCGAACAGATATAGCAACCCGTTCTCTGCGGCGCGCAAGTTTACGCGACAAGTGTCTAGTGAAATCAGCGGAGAGGTGGCCGGGAGCCCGCTCACCAGACGCAAGAACCGATTGACTGCTCTGAAACTTTCTAGTCCCTCAGCGGGCTTTTTGGACGTTCCGCGTACGCCTCGTGAGTCAAGTCTGGGGCCTGATGGTAGCCGTCTCACGCTTTCAAAGTCTACGGCGAACCTCAATGGCGAGACGCCAGCAACGCCGACTACAGGCATGCGCAGCCACCGCGTGGTGACACCGGTGAACCCTGGCCAGCGCATCAATCGGATGGAGCTTGATGATGACCTCGCCAAGCGCTTCGGCCGTGTCGATCCAATTGGTACCGGCGAGTTCTCCACCGTGTACCGGGTCGCTTACCCCAAGGAGGCCAGCACGACTCCTGTTGGTACTCCCGACTTTAGGTCATCTCTCTTCCGCTCTACTCCCCGACCCCCGCCGCCGGGATCCGCCTTTGCTGTCAAGAAGACGCGCCACCCTTACCACGGTGCTCGCGACCGCGAAATCAAGCTGCGTGAAGCGCGCATCCTGGCCCAGCTGACTCACACATCGCATATTGTGCGCTACATCGACAGCTGGGAAGTGGAGGGTCACCTTTACATCCAGTCAGAGTATTGCGATAACGGCACCTTGGACAAGTTCCTTGCGTCTATTGGACGACAGGGACGGCTTGATGACTTCCGTATCTGGAAAGTTCTTCACGATCTCACTCTGGTAAGATTATGAAAATCTCGACAATGGTACATGTTTACGGGCGTTGATGCTAACTGCGAATAGGGCCTGCAAGAAATCCACACTGCTGGATTCATCCACCTCGACCTGAAGCCGGCCAACATCTTTATCACGCACGACGGTGTCATCAAGATTGGGGACTTTGGTCTGGCAGCGGCGTGGCCTGTGGAAAAGTCGATCAACTCGGAAGGCGATCGCGAGTACATTGGGCCCGAGATCCTGGAGGGCAAGTTCGACAAGCCGGCTGATGTATTCTCTCTCGGTATTATCATGATCGAGATGGCGTGCAATGTCGTGCTCCCGGAAAATGGGCCCACGTGGGTGGCGCTCCGTTCGGGCGATCTTTCCGATGTTCCCAGTCTGACGTTTGGGTCTGTTAACGACCTGTCCCAGATGTCATCGGCCGCGGATCTCAGCAGTCTCGATCCTTCGCCCTCGCGGCGTTCTGTGGCCAGCAACGATGGAGAGCCCATCGCCACGGGGGTGCCCGACTTTGGCGCGACCGACTTTCCTGCTCTGCAGGAGCCGCCCAGCTTCATGGCCAACGAGGAGGATGTCTTTTCTCTCGACCATCTCGTCACTGCCATGATCAACCCCAACCCGGCCAGCCGGCCGACGGTCGAGCAGATTCTCAACTGGGAGGCGATGCGCTGGGTTATTGAGCGGAGACGCATGCCTGCCACGGTCTACGAGGGCCGCTGGGGCCCTTCACTGGAAACAATCAAGATGTGCCAGGGCGAGGACACTGAGATGATGGACGTCTAGTCTAGGCTTCCCTCGGCATAGGCACGGCACGGTTGACGGTTGGTTTGATCTCGGGTTCCATCTACACAGGGGGACTTTCGGAATGACGATGTAGATTAGGAATGTTGCGTTTCTGTTTCTTCTCTTTTTCTTTTCTTTCTTTTTCTTTTTCCTCCCAGTTTATCTCATTGGCATGGTGGAATTGACACAGCCAACCACCATGCATCACGGTTTCTTCTTTTTCCTTTTTTTCTTTTTCTTTTTTCTTTTTTCTTTCTTTTCTTTTTCCTTCATTTTATCTCGACATACAACCCGGTTCACAGCACCAGACGGAATTGGAAGATTATCTGGCCTGGTTTTTCCTATTATCCTTTTTTTTTCTCTTTTTCTTTTCTTTTTCTTTTCCTAGTCTTCTTGTTTGTTTGAGCGGGTGGACGTGAGAGCCGAGCGAGTGAGTGATCGAGTGAGAGCAACGGTCGTTGTTTGCTTGCGGCTTGTTATTGTATTGGGCTGGGCTGGGAAAGGGAAATTTTCTGGAGGTTGTTTTTGTTTTTTTCTTTCTTTTTTAACGTCGACCACTTCTTTTACTTCTTGCTCATCGACATTTCCTGTTTTTACTGGAATCTTTATAGCTTTTTTTCTTTTTCTTTTTCTTTTTTTCTTTCTCTACTTGGTTTTTATCTTGGTGGAAGGCGTTTTTCCTGGTTTTCTTTTTCTGGTTCTTGATTTTTGGGCACATGGTTTTCTTTTTCCTTTTCTTTTCTTCGTGTTTGTTTGCTCTCGGTTCCCGTTAAATCGCCCCCTTTTCTTTACTTTTCTTCGAGGACGAAATTGATTTTCTTTTCGGTTATTTACCGAAATTTCTGGATTTCTTTTACTCAGCGTGAATTCTATTGCTTTTTTCTAGAGAGAAGAAAGTGTTGTTGTTGGCTAGAATGTATAAATAAAGCTGCATAAAGAGGCACAAAGCAAAGCATGACATCACGATGATGATTCGAGCTTTGCTTTTGCTGTATTTTAAGACGTATTTTGGACTGTTTTTCATGCAACAGGACAAGACAAGAAGAAGATAAAAAAAAAGAATAAACAAGGTAAATTCAGGGTATTGCGAGACTACATACACCAGAGCCCCCGAAAAACAAAAAACGCAGGAAACGAACAAAGACGGCGAGATAAAAAAAAAGAGAGAGCTGAAGAACGCCGAGAATAAAACCACATGAAGTGGAAAAAACAGAGACCAGCAGAGAACCACCGAGAAGTAAAGAAATAAGAAGAGAATGTGTCGATGCGGGAGAAAGGAGGAAGAAGAAGGGAGAAAGAATAAACAAAGAAAAGTCTTGCCGGTTCTGCGCGTGCGTGATCTCAGATCAGATCAGATGAGATCAGATTAGATCGGATAAGATCGGATCGCATCAGTCCTGGCCGACATCGCACATGCATACATATAATACAGCACCGCCCCGTGCGCCGAGCATGAGCATGTATGGCATTGTGTCGGACCGGTAGTACACAGCGCGTACCAAATACCGTCCGCTGTGTCAACCAACCAGAACAGCAAAAAAAGGGTATTGTGCACAGCTAGCAAGCCATAGAGGGTGTCGCGGGATACGCAGACACTTCGCTGCCTCCCTGGCTGCGCGGTCTCCGGGTCCTGGTTCCCAGGTCCCGCGGGTAGAAGGGAAGGGAAGGGGCAACCGGATAATGGGCAGCCGGCCAAGCGGCTGTGCGGTCCACTTGCATGCATGACGCGCTGTGGATAGGATGCGCGGCGGCGTGCTGGCTGCTTGATGTCGTGTGTATCGTGCAGATGGGAATGTAGTGTACTGCATACACATGCGTGCACGTATACACACACGCCAGTCCACTCTGCCCCCGCGGCCTAAGGCTCCAGGGCCCGTGTGCCTTCTGATGTCCACCCCAGTTCTGTGCCCACGCGTGCGGGTGCGCGTGCGTATACACATGCGCACCCGCTTCTGCGCGGCCGTCTCCATAGGTCCCAGGTCCCAGGTCCCAGGTCCCAGGTCCCAGGTCCCAGGTCCCAGGTCCCAGGTCCCAGGTCCCAGGGCCCAGGGCGCAGCGGCGAGTGCGCAGTCCAGGAGCTCGGCCGCCGAGAAAAAAGCCCACGCAGCGCAGCGGGGCAGGTCTAGACGGCGTCGCGCGGGAGCGGGCGCGGAGACTGGCGTGTTGGCGGAGATGTGAGCGGGGGGTGGGTGCCGTCAGAAGAGGGCGATTCGCAGGTGCGCGGCAGGAGCGGCAGGAGCGGCGAGGAGGGCGCGGTGGACGATGGACAGGACGAGTGAGGAGAGGATGCTTGGTCTTGAGCGCGCGGCCTCTACAGCGGGCCAGACAGACAAGCATCCAATAGAGAGTCCACTTCGTCGAGGCAATCGGCGCCCTCCCATGTGATTTCGACGTCGATGTCCATGGGGTCGTCTGGAGGAGGTGGTGGTGGTGGCAGTTGTTGTTGTTGTTGTTGTTGTTGTTGTGATTGGTGTACTGTTGATTGGGAGGCGAATGACGAGGTGAACGAGTGGCTGCCCGTGTACACATCCATGTCATCGGGGCTTTCCTTGGGCTTTTGGGCTTCTGCCAGCGCAGGCAATAGGCTGTACTCGCTGTAGTTTGCCAACTCGCCGTCGCGGTATCCATTGGTGATCGAGGTGGATACAGCAGGGAAATTGGACAGGCCGGTATCACCGAGGTCTAATGATAGACGCAGGTCGGCCATGCTCAGAGGCTCGCGGTCGCTTGCCGCCCGGGCCTCAATGGGCAACAGCCCGCTCTTATCGCGGAACAGCTCGCCGCGAAGAGCCGCTTCTTCCTCGCGATGCAGCTTGCGCTTGTAGCCGCGGGTCTGGATCCAGCTGGTGCCCATGCCAAAGCCAGTGCTGCTGCCCTCGCCGGGGCCATTGCTCCGCGTGCGCGACAAGACGGTCGCGATTATTGTTTTAATAAAGGTATCGGTGGCGTTGACCATGAGATTGACTGAATCCAGGCTGTGGCCTGACTGCAGGCCTGCCTGATAGCAGATGGGCAGCATGCGGCTTTCGATGGTGGAGGCGTCGGGGAACTCGCCGGACTCGACGGCAAGAGGCGCGGCAAATCGTTTTCGCGCTTCATTGCCGAGATCTGAGGAGAGGCGAAGAGGTTAGTAGACGATCATAGAACTGACTAAGAGAGCAAAGATACAAGCGTGCATAGATAAACGTACTCATCTCCATTCCGACACCTCCCGTGGGAGCAGCGGTGTCGGAATTGCGCATGGGACGGCGGTGAGCTTCAGCAAAAGCATTCGCGATGCTCTCAAATGGATCGTAGGGTATCTGGAAGCGGCAGTTCAGTTAGCACACATGCTACCGCAGCGGCGCACAAGACCAGAGTGGCCGTGGTGGTGGTACAGGGGCAGCAGCCGGCATACTTCAACATGGGTGAGCTGCTTGATGCGCCTCCGGTCGCGGTTGGGCAAGTTCATGACCTCGCCCTTTAGCCACCTCTCGGCAGCATCGCTGGACGAGGGCTTGGAGGGTGCGGCCACGACGGGTTTGTCGTTTGCGCTGACCCAGGGCGCAAGGCCGGCGTCGGGCATTTCGCGAGTGACATTGCCGTATATTGCGGCAATGAGGCGGTTGTGGAGGTGTTCTTTCTCGCCGGTCGGGGAGGCCAGGATATGATTGAGGATGGAGTTTAATTCGCCGACGCTCATGTGGCCTACCAGCAGTTAGATCAGGAGCAGCCCCACAGAATACGGAGGACGGCGGCGGCGGGGGGAGGGCGTGCGGCCGCCAGAACGAACCCGGCAATTGGCAGACCGGCCGGTCAACCTTCCCCAGTAGAAGCCAGCGCGACCGCCGCTGCCGCTGGCGACAAGTGGCTGGATAGTTTTAATTGGCTTTACCTATTAAGAATTTGCTAATGGCGTCCTTGTAGGCCTTCCATTGCGTAGCAGAGATGGCGCTGCGGAGCGCCACATACAGAGGCTCGAGATCAATGCGCGGTGGCACTAGAGGATTTGTCTTGACCTTGTGCAGCGACAGACTCAGCGGCAGAGGCTTCGAGCCCAGAATTGGTGTTGTTGAGCCGCCGGACGGACGGCTCAGGGCCGCGGGGTCGATGTCGGGCATTTGGGGAGGCGGGCGCTTGTGAGAGCGGGAGCGGGAGGGAGCGAAAGAGAGTTGCGATGGAAGCACAGTAGAGGAATTGAGACGTGCAGGAATACGAGCAGGTATAATAGCAGCGGGTTAAGACGCCAGAATGGAGGACAAGGCGGAATTGCAGGCGGGCTCGCGACTTGGCGGGCGGCGATTGTCGAGTATCGAATCGAGTTGTGAAGACGCAGGCGCAAGCGTCACAAGGCTGAGAGATGATGACACAAGGCTGACAAAATTAGCGTGCAACGGGAACGGGATGCGCAGACGGCGAGGAGTGCGAAAGCAGCGCGACCGAAGGCTGAGCTAAGCTGGCGACGAATTTGCAGAGGCGAAGCTTGTGGCTGACAGCTGCAGCCCATGAATATATTAGAAGCGGGATAAATAGAAAAAAAAAGAAATAAAGAGCGAAAAAAAAGAATGGAATGGGCAGCCAAAAAAAGGACAGCAAATCTGGGGCGTGACGTGAAGCTGCGAATGTTGCTTTTCTAGAACGGCCAAGAGAAAATAGGATTTCTCTGATGATGTCGTTCAAGCTTGCGTGGTGGTACCGGATGTGGCAGCAGAGGTAGCTGGTACGGCCAGCCAGGCGGAAAATCACGTGGTGGCGTAGGTACAGGTACATGGCTGGGCGGGCAGGTGTCCTGATTGGGACAAGCTGGGGACTTTGGCACCGGGCTTTCTCCCCATTGGACTCGCCACTGTGACAGCCTTGCGGTGTCAGCCTTGCATGTCGACCCAGCCACGTCCCAGATTCAGCGCCACCCGGTACCGATCTTGCAGCTATTTTGCACCACCCGCCAGCCAACTGCAAACGCGTCAAGAGAGCTTCACAAGTCATTCTGCATCCGCGTGAGGACCCCGCCATCGCCGACGTCACTCCACATTTCCGGGCCTGCCACGAGACTAGACGCGCTGCCAGAATGGCCGACAACAAGACTGAATCGCGCATCACAAACGCCATTGACCGCCTGGTGTCGCACCTCATCCCCAACGACCCCGACGAGGACGAGTCGATAGCCCAGCAGCGCCACGATCACTGCTTCAATGTCACCAAGACTATTCTTTCCAGGTGCGCCCGCTGTGTGTGTCCCGGGCTGGGCGTTTGGTGTTCGGAGCCCGGAGCCCGGGGCCGGAGCCCTCCCGGGCCTGGGCCCGCTCTTTGACCGCATCCTAACACGCTAACTCGTGCTCTAGCCCTGCTGCGTCGGCTCCGCTTGGTGACGTCAACCATGCCTCGGACATGATCAAGCGCAAGCTTATCCAAACGAACCCCAGCCAAGCCCTGCGCTTCTCAAATCTCTACACACGGCTACTGTCGCTACCAGTGCTCAACCAGAAATGGGCCATCCTCTACCTCCTCCACCAGCTCTCCGACTCGCCCGACCCGCACGAGCCCGTGCCCATAACCCCGCGGCCGCCCTCGCTCAACCCGCGCGACGTCTTCCGCCGCCCGGACAAGGAGCGCTCTCCAAATGCCTCGCCGTTGCCGCGGACCGACGAGGAGGCCCAAGCACAGGCGCAGGCGGCATACGTTGCCGCAAAGGAGGCGCAACTAGCGCAGGCACAGGCGCAATCGCAGGCGCAGGCGCAGGCTCTGGCGGCCAAGAAACAAGCCCAGAAAGAAGCAGCTAAGAAGGCGGCCGAGGCGCAAAGGACGCCGACAGAGCCGGAGCCGCCGCGGCGAGATGTCGCGCTCAAGTCGCTGCTGCTCGCCGACAACTACTCGGAAATCGCGCCCAGCGAGGTCACCATCCTCCGCGATCTGCCATTCACATTGCAGGGCGTGCCGTCAGAAACACAGCCCATCACGCAGGACAACGTCTTGAAAATTCCGCCGACACTGCCGCCGCCGTTGGTGTCGCTGCTTAATACCTTGGCTGAGCCGTCGCTGCTCTACCGCAAACTAGACACGTTTGTCAACACGCCGGCGCCCGGCCTGCTGCAGCAGAGCATCCGCGCGGCCATTGCCACCGAGCTGCGGTCATATCTCAGTCTGATTGCCACGCTAGAAGGGCAGATCCGGCGGGCGCTGTCTTCGCTGGACGCGACAGCGCCCCGCGGCGGCATTGGCAAGGCCGGCGTGACGCTGAAGCGTTGCGTGATCTGGACGCGCGAGGCCACCATGGGCCTGCGGCTGCTTAGTGTGATTGCCGAGGAGTCGACGACGCGGCACGGCGGCGAGCTGATCACGCTGATCCACAACTTCTCGTCGGCGCACGGCGACCCCACGGTGGCGGCCTTCGCCGAGCGGCTGCTGGTCAACTTCACCAAGCCGTTCTACGACATCCTGCGGCACTGGATCTACGACGGCGAGCTGTCGGACCCGTACCTCGAGTTCTTTGTCAAGGAGCAGACGCAGAAGCCGGCGGCGGCCGACCGCAACAAGTCGGGCGGCACCAGCGTGTGGGAGAGCAAGTACGAGATGGTCGAGGCCATGGTCCCCAGCATCATCACGCGGCCGTTTGCCGAGAAGATGTTCCTGATTGGAAAGTCCCTCAACTTTATTCGCCACAGCTGTGGCGACTCGCAGTGGGTGGAGGCTTACTCCAAGGCAGCGTCGCGCGAGCTGCGCTACGGCGAGACGGCCAAGCTGGAGGCGTGGATCGACGAAGCTTACAAGACCACGATGAAGCAGCTGATTGATCTGATGGACCACAAGTTCAAGATCTTTATGCACCTGCAGGCGCTAAAGGATTACATGCTGCTTGGTCAGGGCGACTTTACGGCGCTGCTTATGGAGTCTCTGGCGCCCAATTTGGATAGGCCAGCCAACATCCTGTACCGCCACACAGTCACGGCGCAGTTGGACCACGCCATCAAAGGATCCAACGCGCAGTATGACAATCCCGAGGTGCTGCGGCGGCTGGACGCGCACATGCTGCAGCGGTTCCACGGCGACATTGGCTGGGACTGCTTCACGCTAGACTACAAGATCGATGCGCCCGTAGACGTGGTGGTGACGGAGTGGGGCCTGCGGCAGTACCTCAAGGTGTTCAACCTGCTGTGGCGCATCAAGCGCGTAGAGTTTGCGCTGGCCACGACGTGGCGCAAGTGCATGACGGGCGCGCGCGGCGTGCTGCAGAGCTCGGACGCGGCCGTCCGCCAGACGTGGAAGTCGACGCAGGGCATCCTGGCCGAGATGGTGCACTTTGTCGGCCAGCTGCAGTACTATTTTCTGTTCGAGGTCATTGAGTCGTCGTGGGACGAGCTGCAGCGCAAGATCCACCGCGACGGCGCCACGCTCGACGACCTGATTAACGCACATACGCAGTACCTTAACGACATTACGCACAAGGGCCTGCTGGGCGCCAATCGCAGCAAGCACGCGGGCGGCGGCGGGGGCGGGGCTGGAGGCGGCGACGCGGCGGGGGCGGGGGCAGCGGCTTCGTCGTCTGCGGCTGATGGCGACCGTACCACGTACACGGCGCAGCTTAACGACATCCTCAAGGGCATGCTGACGTTCCGCGACTCGGTGGACGGGCTGTACAGCTGGAGCGTGTCGAACTTTTCGCGGCACCAGGAGCTGGGTGTGCACATGGGCAGTAGTAGTAGCGGAGGGATGCAGCTGGACGACGACGCGGCGGCCGACGCGGCTGGCACGGCTGGGCCGGCGTCCGAGTTCCCCGTGCTGCAGGAGCGGCTGCGCCATCTGGGGCTGTACTTCAAGAGCCGGCTGCAGATCCTGCTGGGCGACCTGGCGTACCAGCCGGACGTCGACATGCGCTTCCTCGGCGTTGCCATGAACTTTAACGACTTTTACCAGCCTGTGAAGCGGCGCGTCAAGAGTGTTCAGCAGACGGTGGCGGCGGCCGGGCAGAAGGATGGCGGCAGCCATGTGGGAGGTAAGTGAGGAGAGGGGAGGAGAAGCAAGGGGGCACGATGAAGAAAAGAAAAAAAAAGAAAATTAAAAAGAAAGAAAAAGAATTCAACAACACGGAAAGACAAGCAAAATGCACACGCACAGCCTCGTTCCTGTATTTCCCGTTCTCACGAGAATTCTAGCCAGCTACCACCAGAGTCACCTAGTATACATCCGGAGCTATTTTCTTCAAGCAAAAAAACCAAGCAAAAGGAAACCGGTGTCATCAACCAGGAACAAGAACAAGAAACGGGCAGCTACACCAGCACCAACAGACGGAACAAAGCAAACGCGGCGGGATTGGCAGACGCCGTGAGCCGCGCCAAGAGAACAAAGCAGTAGAGGGAAAAAGGGAGAGGAAAAAGGGACGAAAAGGGAGGGGGTGCGTTGTTGAAGGGGTTTTTAGTCCACGTATCAAGATTCACAGCCAGCTCAAATCCTCGTCAAACAACTTGATCGGCTTTATCCGTCCTAGGAGTAACAAAAAACAGCAATTACCAGACGTTTGTTCTACGGGTAAATCTTG
>JAXHKQ010000248.1:0-31278 GCA_038407185.1 Chalaropsis ovoidea | reverse complement strand
ATTTTTTAACAGGCTTTACGGACGGTGAGGGTAGCTTTATATTAAGTATTACCCAAAGTAAGAATTGTAAATTAGGTTGAATTGTTAAACCAAGATTTCAAATTAATTTACATGAAAAAGATTTACACAACTGCACGTCGGAGCATCGGTGTAGTCGTTGTCGAAGAGGGAACAGCATGTATGTACACAGATCTAAGTACCTCGATACTTGTTACTTGTCACCTCTAGCCCTTCCTCCTTCCTTCCTCACTCTGCCCCGTCTCTGCCCCGTCTCTTCCTTCCCTCTTCTCTTCCTCTTTCCAAGTCGGCGATAAAAATTGCACCAGCGGCGCCAAATTGTGGAGTTCCTTCTATTCCCTCCGCAAGCTCAAGCTCGTTAGTTAGTTGCTTCTTTCGGGCGGCTAGAAGAGAAAAAGAAAAAAAAAAAGGCAAAAGGCAAAAGGAAAGTAGCACCAAGAATCTAGACTAGGTGACAAGCTAAAGAGAAGAAAATAGAGGGGGGTTGGTAGTGCTCCGCTCCTCCTGCTCTGCCTTGCCTGGGAAGAAAGACAAAAGTACAGGTACACACACATACACACACACGCAAGTACTTGCAAGTGCCATTATCAGGAAGATAAAAACAGGTATGCCTTCACATTGGCTTCTCATTGGCTTCTCATTGGCTTGCCCCAACTTCTGTTGCCCTCCTGTTCCGTGACTTGCTCTGCGACTTCCCTCGCTTTTCAACCCTGTGCCCCTCCTCCTGCCCCTCTCCTCCCTGGCCCTTGCTATTAGGCCTGCCTGCCGTTTTGCTCCCTTGTCCTTTTTTTCTTCTTTTTTCTTCTTTTTTTTTTCTTTTTTTTTCTTTTGCTCTTGCTCCTTCAACTAAGCTGACAGACGGTCTGTTAGGCCATATAATTTCCCTTTTTCTCACGAACCACTTCATTTTCTTTGATGGTATCTTTTCCTTCCTAGTCTGGACAGGATGGGATCCTGGCAGCCCAGCGTCAGCGGGCCAATATCAGGGCCCTGATATAGCCTTTGATAGGATATTCTTAGAGCAAGCAACTGCAAGTACGTATTTATCTACATGTGTGCATCTGTGTGTATGTACTTGTACTTGCGTACTTGGCCATGCTTGTATCTTCTGATGAGCACAAGGCCAGACAGAGCAAGCAAAAGCCACAGCCAAGGCAAGGCATGCAGATCTGCAGCAAACGACCAACAAGAGCATACACATGTGCCTTGGTGTGCATATCTGTGCGCCTGCATGCAAGAAGAAGAAAAAATCCTCCTTTTGGCTGCCGTTCTTTGTCTCTGTCTGACAAGACGTGAGAACAAAGAAGTTCTTCATACAGCAAGGCAGACCCCTTCTCCTTCTCCATCATCTTTCTCCGATATCAACAGTTGTCTCTCAGTGGCCATTGTGATGTCCCTCCCCCTTATTGTCCTCTTCTCCCTTCTCTTCTTCTCTTCCTCTTCTTCTCCCCTTCTCCATCTCCATCTCCATCTCCATCCCCTCCGTCTTTCCCCGTCCCTTGTCTGTCCTGATTCTCTAACCTCCACGCCATCTTTCGTCGATCTCCTTTGCTCTCCTTTCATCTCCCCTTCGAGTCTACTACTCCGGCGCCATTGATTATCATGTCATGCATGTCATGTCATGCTAGCCAGACAGCCAGCCAGCCAGCCCTAATGTAATCTCACCTTCGTATACTCCCGCGGGATTTGGTGTCATTTGTTTATATTAGCCGTCCAATTTGAGTATGAGCGTTAGTGTCGTTGTCGTCTCGTTTGTCGTTTCAGTGACAGCTTGCTCGCCCAATGTGAGCGGCGATCTATCAGCTTCTCAACGCTAAACTGGTTATGTGGCGTTAAGCCCGTGATGTGGCGTCGTCCCTAAAAACACCACCAACATAACCCCTTGTGATGTATTCTTTTGATACCTCTGTCCTGGCTTGCCCTGACCTGCCGTCCTACCCTTCCGAAGAATAAAATTTCTCGCTCAGACATTTTCATTACGTCCGTTGAACTGCACTGTGAGGTTACAGCGAATCCTTTTGTTATGACTGCTTTTCAGCCTCACGGCGCTTCTGCAAGACCTGTATGCTGCATCTGCATAATGAAGGTCTGTCTGTCTGTCTGTCTGTCTGTCTGTCTGTCTGTCTGCCTGTCTGCTGCAGGTTTGCATGTACATGTACATACACATGTGTGTGCTGTGTTGTTGGGATCGTGTGTCTTTTTTGGACCTGTAATCAAGAACGGAAAGAGAGGGGAAAAAAAAAGAGGACAGGTTATTATGGATACTACACATCAGTTACTCCCTTCGTCAAAGGTCACCTTCCATAAACATGTGCATGCCCCTCTTTGACAGTCATCTTGTACTGATACTTTGAACTTTGATGCCTTCTTTGGGGTTTCCTTCCTCTCCAAGTGCTGTGCATTATCTGGACCAAAGTTGCCTGCCTTTCTCCGCCAAGTCCCTTGGTTCCGCTTCAACCAAAGTGGAAAGAGCGTGAAAGAATGGAAAGAAAAAAGTGCAAGAGAAACCGGACAGGATTTGAATCCCGGACGAGGCCCGCTTTTTGTGAAGAAGAAAAGAAAAAGAGCCCGGCCAGGCAGGGCAAAGATTTGTCTGTGTAAGTACCTTTATGGGCAACCGCTATGAGTACCTTCCATGACTCCATGACTCCATGCTACTTTCCAAACCAAGTCAACTTCCCGTACCCAGCCCGTACTTTGGTATTTTGCCCCCCCCCCCCCCTCATACCCCCTACCCCAAGTACTTACATCCGTCCGTTTTCCAGAGCAAGTTCTTTCTCCCGTAGCTGGAGAGCTAGAATGTCGGCTAGAGCTTTTGGTTTCACGCTACAAAAGAGGGCCCTAGGGACGTTGGTGTTGTGCTCGTTGATCTGTGATCTGTGATCCACCCCTCCCGGCTACCTACATACATGCCCCATTGTATTGTATTGTAGTACATGCACTATACAAATATATACTACCATAAACGCAACTGCAAACGCATCTGCGTGCAGGTGCCTTCCTCGATGCATGCTGCATGCTGCATGCTGCAATCTATGTTCTCACCTGCACCCTCTCGATGCCACCTACCTGCACCTGCAACCTGCAACCTGCTACGTACCCAAGTCAACGAACCATTGACGACTAGCGGCCACTAGTGATAGGCCTCCATTTGCAGTCCTGAAATGTTGCGAGCATACGTTATGTATGTATGTATGTCTGTACAGATGTACAGAGGTACATGGACATACATATGCACATACATCCCAGTCCCGGCCAAGTTTCCACCCCATCCCATCCCATGTCATCCGCCGTCTTATAGCCTGGCTCCCCTGAAGCTGCCGCCCATCAACCCAAGCAGGAAGCAGGTAGGCAAACACACAGATGGGGCCCTTGCTTCCTTCCTTCCTACCTTCCTGCTATGCTGCTGTTCCTTCCTCTGCCCTCCTCTGTCCTCCTTCCCCTTCCTGCCTCGCCCTCTCCCCCCCTTCGCGTTTCCTCTTCGCTGCTCCTGCCCCAAAGACACCCGGAAAATATGGGGCCCTCGTGAATCTTGACCAACCTAACGAACCTCGTTCTAGACCGTGGCTATGAATTGGCGAAGGGGCGGTACTTGTCTGACCACCGGGCCTGCATCAAGTTTTGCTGTACACGACGGCCATGGACAAGTACCCGGCACGAGATTGGTTGCTGTCAAGATCTGTCCTGCCTTTTTTATTTTTTTATTTTATTGTTTCTTTTCTCGCTGTTCCTCCTTCCTTCCTGCTCCGATGCTCCTTCACGATCTCCATCAATCTTGTCGATCTTTTTTGTCTGCTCACAAATCACAGCTCCTTGATTCCTTATATGCAAGGCTTGACGTTCAGCAGCGGCCGGGCGGCAAATCAAATCAAGCCATTGCCAACAACGCCAGCACACCAACAGAACAGCACGCGAAGAAAACCCGGCAAGCAAGAACGAACGAAAACCAGGCCAGACCCAAGGCAACAAAGGCATAAACAAACAAGACACTCACAAAAGCAGGTTTTTGTTGTTTGTGAGCGTAGTATCCAGCATTGTGTTTGGTGACCTATCTGTTTTTGTTTCTCCCTTCTGGCCTTGCGTGTGGTGTGGACCGTTCTCTCTTCTTATAGGCCCGTCTGCGTGTGCGTGTGCGTGTGCGTGTGCGTCTTGCTTGGACGGTCCTTGTCCAACAACAAGAACAACAACAGGAACAACAACCAACCAACCAACCAACCACGCTGTACCACACGCTGAACCACACGCTGAACCCGCCCAGCTAGCCCAACACATACTGCCTGCTGCTGCCCTCCTTCCCGGTGATTCCTCATCTTGGTGCACATCACTAACTAGGGCTGCTGGGCTTTACGGGCACGATCGAGGGAATCTGAACAGAGACCGTGTGTGTGCCTGTGTGTGCCTGTGTGTGCCTGTGTGTGCCTGTGTGTGCCTGTGTGTGCCTGTGTGTGCCTGTGTGTGCCTGTGTGTGCCTGTGTGTGCCTGTGTGTGCCTGTCTCGGTGGCTGGAAAGGGGCGGAGGCAAGACGAGAGAACAGGAGGACCCAGAAAAGTGACAAAGTGACAGGAAATAGTGACAAATATCCATCAGGAGCTTTTGTCAAGAACTGGTCCTTGAGTCGGAGAGGCGAGAGACGAGAGGCGAGAGACAAGATGGCGACCAGGACGGGGTCTGGGGCAATGGGGAAGGAGATCTGCCCTCGTTCACTCCGCCATGCCCAAGATCCCCGGCGCCTCAGCCTAGCCGAGCCCAGCCCAGGCCCACGACAGACGGAGACGTATGTATGTAGTATAGTAGGGACGTGAATGGTGTGGATGTGCGGGCCTTGCGTGATTGGCGAGTCTGTGGTTGGCGAGTCTGTGGTTGGCGAGTCTGTGGTTGGCGAGTCTGTGGTTGGCCGTTGGGCCAGCCTTTGCTGCTTGCTGAGGCTCACTAGACGTAGCCCATCCTTTGTTGCTGTTGTTTTTCTTGAGCCTAGTCACCAGGTCGGGACTTTCTGCTCCCTCATGTTTGCCGCGGCGAATGCCGAAGAGGAGAAAGCTCTTCTCTCCTCTTTTCCTCGATCCTCTCCCCGCTCTGCTGCTGCTGCTGCTGCTGCTGCTTCAGCACGACTCAGACATGCTGCTCTCAACTTCCAGCTTGGCGGTATCAAGCCCATAAGTCTCACGTGCTCGCAGTGGCTAATGATACCCAAGCGGCTGCTCAGTGTCACTCACAGGCGGGGAGGAAATAGACTATAGCCTGGATAGAGCACAGGCATATCTTGGGCGGGATGACCAATGACCATGTAGGTCCCGCTAAACCCTCCTCGGCCATGCACTGCAGACAATGCTTCTGCCCAACAGGCCGTGATGTGCTTTGAGACACCGAGATGCAACGACACAGCTTGGGAGTCTGCGCCTGGCGAAGCCCAAGCTGAACAAGACAAGCTCGCAGACAAGGCCAATCAGCAGAGGGCCAGCACATCCGGCGGTGTACCACGCACGCTACAGAGCAGATCAGTCCAGAAACACACACCAGCAGCAGGCTTTCTTCCATTGCATCATGTCTGCCATGGCGTGGGCCCGTGTATCAACCACTCCGTATTTGCTGATTGTCCGTGGGTGCCCGTTTGCTGTTTACGATCGCTGTGATTGTGCCTGTGTGTGTCTGTGTGTGATGTGCGTGCTGTGTGCCTGTGCGTGCCTGTATGTGCCTGTTTCTATGCCCGTGCCTGTGCCCATGACTATGCCCTCTGCCACTGTCTCTGGACCACCCAATGCCACATCGTGTCCTGCTGTGCTCTCTCCCCCCCCCTCTCTCTTTATCTTCTATCCCAACTGTCTCTCGATCTCGGGCAGTGGGGATTTCCCACCCACCGCCTTCGTCTCAGACAAGCCTTGTTCCTCCTTACCTTACACAAAACACGCATCCATCCGAGGCCACACACATACACACCTGCTACCTGCTGCTTGCTCACACAAGATGGCGGTAAGCTAAGCCGCCCGCATCGAGCCACCCTACTCTACGTGCGTAGCGCCTGTGTGTGTGTACGCGGTGAGATGAGGAGGGGGAGGGCCGTGAGTGGCTCGTAGTTTAGCAGTCACTAGCAAACGGTTGCTAAGGAGCAGCCCTTGGCTGGCCTTGGCCTATGTCTGTGTCTGTGTCTGTGTCTGTGTCTGTGTCTGTGTCTGTGTCTGCATCTTCGTCTGCGTCTGTGGCTGTGTTTTGGTGCGGTGCACATCTGCCGCAGGCTACTGTTCATGGCTGTTCAGCAACACACCTGGCCCTTGGCCTCAATGTTGGCCTGTATCTTGTGTTCTCGCCGGGAGCCCAGACACATGCTGGCCTAGACACGTGGTACCACAGACGACGCCATCGCTGAGCCCATCGTGCGCTGCTGAGCCCATCATGGACCGCTGAACCCATCCCGTGGTGCGGTTTTGTTTGTACATGATTCAGTTCGTTGTTACTCGTGCTGGAAGCCCGTCGGGTTGTGCTCTGCGTTCTTTTGGCGTCTCGTCCCGTGCACCACGAGCAGAGGGGCGTGTCGTTCTCCATTGGCTGGTCATCGTCCGCGGGTACTTGTTGTAGCTACAGCTGGAGTCTGCTTGCTTGAGTGTGTTGTCAGCTTGGATTTTCCCAGACGCCTCTTTGTTCACGATAGTCGGGGTCTCTCCCCATCATGGTACACACATCGACAACTGACCAGCCCACCCGCTAGCTAGCGCCTGTGCAGATCGCCGCCGTCGTCTCCATCTACATCCCGTTCGTCCATCCCCACCTCTTCTAGCTACTTGAATTTGCCTAGCCTCCCTCGATTTCAGCCCCAGCTCGACTGGTTGATATTGTCGTCTGGGCTGTGCCCCAAGGTCGAGATCGTCACCTGATCTTTTGTTCGTCCCGTCCAAGTGTGCTGAAGCCCAGAAGAGGCCAGCTGTTCATACGCGTACCTTGCTGTTTTCCGGGGAGTGCTTGCCGTTCCGGGAAGAGGGGTAGCCAACAAAAAACAGAGCATCCCATTGGGTGTTCGCCAGGCTGCGAGACTGAAGTACGGAAGGTACTTGTGAGGAACCTTCAACGAGTGCTTCTCTTTGTACATTGAAACCAGCCTTTGCTTGTCTTGGCCTGCCGACAGGACGTACACGATGGTCACAGGTACATAGAGTATAAATGGGGCAAGTATATAACAAGTATATCAATGACATAAAAACAAGTAGCCATAGCCACAGCAAGCAACCCTCGAGATGTATCGACGATAGGGTTCTTGACAATATAATAACCAACCGAGACAAACTTTTTTGGGCGGGGAAACAGAAGCAAGCGCATAAAAAACAGAGAAGGAAAAAAGGAAATAAAAAGAAAAGAAAAAAAACATGTGTAGGTATTGTATTTCCGCTTGACAACTCCATGCTGTGAAGATGATGCACTAGAAGAACAAAGAAGAAAAAGAAAAGAAGAGAAGAGAGAAAATCAAGCAAAAAAGGCCCTCCCATCATGAACAAAACAAAAGCCCTGCAAAACGCCATAAAAAAAAGATGGTCTGTCGTATATAGGGAACGGGGCCGGCGCGTCGGGGTGGCTGTCACGTGCCCATTAGAGTATCGCGTTATTCCGCGTATATCGACAGCAATGACCAGAAAAAGAACAAGTCCCAGAAGATGAAGAAGAAATGCTGAAGAAGACGCTCAAAAGAAAGGAAAAAGAAAAGAAAAAAATAAAGACAAAATGCGGCCGTGCCGCGCAAGACACAGGCAACGCGGCTGCCTCGGCTTCTACGCCGTCGACGACACCCGATCGCCGCCGTTTTGCTGGTCTCTCCGGGACACCAGGAGGTCGTACATCCGGTGGAGCTTCTCTCCGTTCAGCGGCACCGATTCCACGGGCCACAGATCCGCCAGAAACTTCCAGAACCCGTCTCGCGTCGACTTGCCCACCTTGGACCCGCGGATATCGTTCTCCAGGAAGTCGCCAATCACCAGCAGCTCGTCGCCGTAGATCTTGGCTCGGTCTTTGTTGCTGCGGACTCGTTCCTTGGTGGTGTCCAGAATCCGCTCAAAGTTTTGCCGCACCGGCTTGAGCAGGAGCCAGAGCAGAGTGTCGTTGTCGGGGTTTTCCAGCTCCGCGAGATGGTCACCCTGTCTCCGGAGCTCTGAAAGGCGGCGGAGTGCCCGGGCACGGGAGTCTTCGGATGCTGAGTCCGATCTCGGGCCATAGTCATCACGGCGGTCGTTTTGGCGGTGAGACCGATCTCGATCCCGATCACGCTCTCTATCACGGTCGCGCTCACGGTCGCGCTCTCGCTCACGATCCCGGTGGTCGCGATGGTCACGGTCACGTTCCCATTCCCGGTCTCGATCACGCTCGCGATGATCGTCTCTGCGCCCTTCACGGCGGGGATCTTCAGCACGACGACGGTCGTCGCGGTACCGATCATCGCGACGCACGTCACGTCGGTCGTCATCCACACGTCGGTGTTTGGGAACACGAGCCTCGTCCTCGTCACGGCGCTTGCGCTTCGGTGAGTCGGGATCACGCTCCCGGCTGTTTGAGCGACGGCGGGTCTCTTCAGGTCGGCGCTTAGACATGCGCTCGTCGCCGTAGGCACTTCTGCGCTTGGCGTCGACACGGGAACGCTCAACCTCGCGGTTGCGGTTTCCGCTGCCATTGCGAGACATGGAGGGCGCAGGTGAGCCCGTATCAGTACGACGCAGTCCGTTACTAGCAGCCAGCTTCTTGTTGGTGCGGTGGTGGTTTTCCACAATCCTCTGTGCCGTCGAATCGTTCGAGTACTTGGCGTAGACGACAGTAAGAAGGTACTCGGCACGCCGAGTTAGATGCACTGCTCCAGGGGCTTTGATCTTGTCGCCTCCCTTGGTGCGCTCCTCCTTCTTCTCAATGCGATGCTCTTCCAAAAAGAACTTGTTTTGCATCTCCAATTCAGCATCGTCCCGAATCTGAGTCCAGGCGCCAAATCCATAGCGGTCAATGCCAACAAGGAGCATACCATCTTCACGGGCTCCCCACGGGCACGAGTAGTGGGCCGACTTGGTGGCCTCGGGAAGACGGAACGATCGCCAGTCAGCGCCTGTACTCAGGGCAACACGAAGCATGCGGAGCTGCGGAGGACGTTCCACCGGTGTCTCGGCGTTGACCTTTTTCAGGACGCCAAAATCAAACAGAACCGCCTTTTTGTCCTTCTTGGCCAGAATCTTGCCGTGCTTCTTCTCCTCCTCCAAGAGGCGAGTGGCGTGTTCGTCAACTACGCGCTTGCACTCGCTGATGAAGGAGTTGACAAAGTCATTGATGACATCGCGATCGCGGTCGGCAAGCTTGGCATCCTGCACGATTTCATCGCCTCGGTCCTCCATTGAGCCATAGCGTTGCAGAGCACGAATCAAGTTCCGCTGCTGACGCTCGTTGAGAGGACGTCTGGGGTCCAATTGCATGGCGCGGCGATTCTCTTGGTCACGCTCCTTCTGGAGCTCGCGCTGGCGCTTCTTGGCTAGGCGGTCAGTACGGTCGTCCGAGTCAATGGCAATGCGTCCTTTGAGGGTGGCTCTGCGGGGAGCGTTCTCTTCGCGCATCTTCTCCAAGTACTCTTCGTGTTGGCGTTTCTGCTCTTTTTCCTTGAGCTGTGTGAGCTGGTCTTCGGGGATAATGTCGTCCCAGTCCATGGCCAGACCGTCAACCTTGACATCCGTGTACTGCATAAACGAATCCCAGTCGATACCGCCATTGCTCAGGTTCATCTTGTCAGTGACAGCTGTCTTGGTGACCTCGGCAGTCTCCAAAATCTTGTCAATGTCAAGCTGTTCCAGACGCTCCTGGTTGCCAGACTGTTCAAACATCTTCTGGGAGCGCATGCGAAGCACCATTTGGATGTCTTCAGAGGATGAAGGGCCATCCAGCTTGAGACCACGGCGGTCCATTTCTTGTCGCATAGACGCATCGTCATCAGTAAGACCGGCTTGGATGGTCAGGTACTCCAAAAGAAGCTTGTTGCGAGCACGCTCAAGAACCTCTTCCTCCACAGTTTCCTTGGAAACAAGTCTGTAAATGTTGACGGGTTTCTTCTGCCCGATACGGTGGGCTCGGGCCATTGCTTGGAGATCGGCCTGGGGGTTCCAATCCGAGTCGAAAATGACGACCGTGTCAGCAGTCATCAGGTTAATTCCCAGTCCACCAGCACGGGTCGAGAGAAGGAAGCAGAAGTCGTCACTATCCTCGGCATTGAAATGGTTGATTGAGAGGCGACGCGCAGAGGCATTGATGGTTCCATCCAGGCGCTGGTACTTGTATCCACGAAAGTTGAGGTACTCGCCAAGCAGATCCAGCATGGCGACCATCTGACTGAAGATGAGAACACGGTGGCCATCGCGCTTAAGCTTGGTCAGAAGCTGGTCCAGAAGCATCATCTTTCCACTGCTCGTCACAAGGCTCTTCATCGTGTTTTCACGCGACTCGTTGCCATTAAGAAGCTGCTTTTCAACACCATTAATCATGTACGGGTGGTTGGAGACCTTTTTCAACTCCATCATGATGTTGAGAAGAGAGTTCTTTTGGCCACCCGTGGCATTGCAAAGCGCCGAGTAGTTTTTAGTGAGGACAGCCTTGTAGCATTCAAGCTGGAGATCGGAAAGCTCGACGCGGATGATCTTCTCCGTTTTGGGTGGGAGATCGGATTCCACCGTCTCTTTTGTGCGACGCAGGATGTAGGGAGCGATGCTCTTGTGGAGTTCTTGGAGTTGGTTTTGAGCATCGGAGGCAGATAGAGACTCGATGTCGGAGTTGATGGTGACTTTGCCGGGGTTGAGGAAGTCCATAAGAGCGGCAAGCTCACCAAGGTTGTTCTGGATAGGAGTACCAGTGATGAGCATCTTGCAGGGAACATTGAGACTCACAAGCTTGGCGTAAAGCTGTGACTCGCGGTTCTTCAAACGATGAGCTTCATCAACTGCCAAGACCTGCCATTTGAACTGTTGGAAGTACGAGACATCAGCCATGATATAATCGTACGAGGTGATGAGCACGTTGAACTTGGGGCGCTTGGGGTTGCCGTTAATCATCATCTCGTTGTTGCGGATGATGGTACGAGCGCTTTCGGGGCCCAGGTATGTCACGTAGTTGATCTCGGGGGCCCAGAGGTCAAAGGTGTCACACCAGGCGGGAACAACACTGAGGGGGGCGACAACCATGAATGGGCCTTCTTGGTCACGCGAGTTCAATAGCCAACTGAGGAATGACACGCTTTGAACGGTTTTTCCGAGGCCCATTTCGTCTGCGAGAATGACGTTGTTGCCTCGGGTCCAGTTGAGAGCCAGGAACTGAAGGCCGCGAAGCTGGAAGGGACGAAGCTGTCCGCCGGTAATGTACTCGGGCTGGGCTTCGAGTTTGGTGAAAGGCGAGCGAGTATCGAGATTTGATTCTCGGCGGTCGGATATCCAAGAACGAGATTGGCGGTCAAGGAATTGATCGATTTTGTCCTGGAACTTGCCGCTGATGTCTTGGGCGTCTTCCCATGTGCAGTCTTGGTAGGTGAGGCCCTTCCATTTGATGTAGTACTCGGTGCGGCCCTCCTCGTCACTGCGAACTGCAACGACACGCTCAACCTTCTTGTAGTCTTCCAAGGCTTCTTCGCTGCGCTCCTTGTCCATGAGGAACTGTTCACGCTGTTCGGGGGTGACATCGATCTCAAGAATGACTCTCTTGTCGGCTTCGACGGTTTTGCGAAAGTAGTTTTCTACTTTACGGAAGCCACGAGTATCCCGTAGTGTTTCCCAATCTTGCCAAGTAGCATGCATATGGGAAGTTCCTTGCCACCGGATGTTGTACTCAAAGTCTGATTTGGAAGAGTAAAGCGACAGTTCCCTGCCTGCCAACAAGCGGTGGCCAATTACTTCACCGACATAAGGGGAGTCGTCGATCTCAGCTTCTTGTTCTCTCCAGCCAGGCTCCTCGTCGTCCTCGGAATCAAAGTCGCTTTCTTCGTAGGCTCCTTGTTGGACACGAGCGGCGGCGCGGTTAGAGAATCGCTTTTCCGTGAGGGGGGTGTCGGATTGGCGGGCGCGCCGGGCCTTTTTGCGGAGAGATTTTCCTTTTTGGCCGCCATAGACATCAGAATCCGAGTCGGAGTCGGAGATGCGACGGGAGGGGATGACAGGAGTAGAGCGTTTTGAGACTGTACGATGGGGTTTAAGGGTTAGTCTCAAGATGGGAGGAGTAAGGTCGACAGGAAGGGGGCCATGTCATTCATGTTGAGGCTTACCGGTTCTTGAGTTGACAACACGACGTTTGGTAGGTTGTCTGGATGATGGGGGCTCATCTGAGTCTGAATCTGAATCGACCTGTTCCAAGTTAGTACAAAGCAACAAGGCTTTAGGGTTTCCTTGGTTGGAGGGGGAGGGGGAGGGGTGGGATTGTCGCATACAACTTTACGAGTTTGAACAGCTCGTGACTATCAAAATTATGTTAGCCAGTGGTTCATTGAGACTACGCGACTCGAACGTACACTTCTCCGTAGCCCATAAAGTTCGGGGTTGTTCTTAATGTACTCGTCTTCATCGACGGTCATTTTGCGCTTGGTACCCCGTCTGGAGGCTGATGTTGATTGGGCGTCATCTTCTTCTACTTCTTCGGCACTATCTTCGACGGCTGATTGCACGCTCTGTTCTTCCATGTCATAGTCACCATCATCGGAAGCGTTCTCTGATACGTTTTCACTGGCGTCAGATTCATCACGGGGATAGGCAGTACCATCATGATATGATGTACCGTTTCGAGATGCGCGGGCACTGGGGGGCGTGTCTGAGAGTTCACTGCCAGATATCTGGTCCATGACGTCCATGTCGTCTTGGTCGCTGTCGGACATGACTGGTTAGGGAGGATTAGGGTGTGGAAACCCGATGTGAGAGATGGTGAAGTGGTGGGAAGGGTGTGTTCTAGAGATGAATGGCGGCGTGGTTAGCTGGATGGCAAGAGGAGATGTGAGGCTGTAGGAAGTTGATGGGGGGAATGGAGATGTTTGCGACCACAATCATGACAAGAAGGCCACGAAATGAAGAGTAATTGGCAAACTACAGTCTCTCCAAGTGGTTCACATGTTATTGCGATGACAGCCGACCTCGATGGTGATGATGGTGGTGATGATGATGCTGCACATTGAGCATGCTGTAGTGGATTAGGGCAGTAGGTGAGGGATTTGGTGGCATCAGCGGCATCGGGCGACTTCATTTTTGGTATGAGCCGGCAAGAGAAGAGAATATTGACCTCATAAGCATGCAAAGACGACGTCATCGCGATGAAGATGCTTTGCGGTGATGGAGGTGATGATAGGAAATTGAGACGCGATGGAAAGCTGTAGCCATGTACTGATTGGGAACTTACCAGAGTGGAGCAGCAGTAGAGACGAATCTCACAATAGTAGATTAGGAATAAAGTAAAAAAGTATTACTGAATATCATCAACACTGAAGTCGGGATATAAAAGGGATAAATATTGGTGGTGGTGATGGGTGATGGCGATGGCCCAAAATTCAGCGTTGTTACAGAGTTCGGAAGTTGGTGAGGATGGAAGGCGGAAAGAATTGTAAAAGCGTTGGCAGGTTTAACGTGGGTCAGGGAAAAAAAAAGTTGGGGGGATTGGGTACTGGCTGCAGGCCGTAGGCTTTGTACTCTGGGCCAAGTTGCCTGCTAGCGGCCCACGCGACGCGCTGATTGGCGGGATTTGGCGCCACAGGAGACGCCACATGGTGTGCCACAGCAGCCCTTCTGTTGCGGAAGCCGGCTTTTGAAAAAGTGCAGAAAGCAGCCGGACGGATATTGTGCATGTGCTATTCTCGATGATCTACTAAAAGCAGCCGGACGGATATTGTGCATGTACTATTCTCGGTGATTTACTAAAAGCAACACTCATTCGCAATTTTGAACACATCTACAACTTGCCACTAGAAATACGATCGTGAGCGCCTGTGTGCGGTTAGGGTCTCTGCACGGGACCCAGGGTTACCACAATTTGTGTCAAACTACTGAGTCAGCCAAGGCAAATTAAACTTTTTTCTTTCATCTGAATGGGGGTTTTGGACAAAAGTAGCTAGCAGCCCGCTGCAGAAGTACAGGTACCCGTTCCTAAATGCAGAACAATAGGCAGGCCATGTACAGATACCTTGCACCGCCAATGTACAGCCAATGCACCCCTAGAGCCAGCCAAACTGACGATTCACAGGCGCCCAAAAAATGCTTACACAACCCACAAAACGGCTCACACTCGTGCACTGGTTGGCTGGAGCGCAAGCAGCAAATTATCGTCCTCCATAATTTCGAGCCAAAATTTTGGACCCGAAGATTTCTTTCTAGTGGGCCGAACGACGATAGTAACCTTTTCAAAAGCCACCACCACCACGAAAGCATCACCAGATTGGCCCTGTTTCCGGCATTTGAACAGCACATTTTCCGAGGAAAAAATTGCCCGTTAATTCGGATTTTTGGAACGCTTTTTGTGTATCTTTGTTTCGCTAGTTCACCACCAAAAATCGCTGTATCCGCCCCCAGCTCGCATCTTTCACAATGTCCGACAAACTCACGAGGTAAGAAACTGTCTTCAACGCCCAGCTTTGAGCTTTGGCGGGCATCACGAAGCTTCAAAAAAACAGATTCTGACCATCGTTTTTGCCTGCAGAATTGCCATTGTCAGCACCGACAAGGTTTGTTAGAATCCATGCCTACCACAACCACCAACAGCCGCCAGCAAAAAATCATCACCGCAATCATGACCACCCCGCTACCCCGCCACGCATCACGCACCACACACACACACGAACAAACCGACGGAAACACGGCGATCCCATGCACCGCCCACGCTGGCTGTGGCTCAAGTTGAAAGGACTGCTTCGCTAACATAAAGATCTCATTGTCACAATAACAGTGCAAGCCCAAGGTACGACCACCACACCACTCCTGCTCTCGCCACTTCACACAGCTGACTTGATTCCACACAGAAATGCCGCCATGAATGCAAAAAGTCCTGCCCTGTCGTCCGCTCGGGCAAGTTGTGTATCGAGGTTAGCTCCGATTCGCGTGTCGCCTTCATTTCCGAGGGTCTCTGCATCGGTTGTGGTATCTGCCCCAAGAAGTGTCCCTTTGGTGCCATCACCATCATCAACCTGCCCACCAACCTCGAGTCTCAGGTCACCCACAGATACTCTGCCAACTCCTTCAAGCTGCACCGTCTGCCCATGCCCCGCCCCGGAAATGTCCTGGGTCTGGTCGGTACCAACGGTATCGGAAAGAGTACCGCTCTGAAGATTCTCAGTGGCAAGCTCAAGCCCAACCTGGGCCGCTTCGACAACCCTCCTGACTGGGAGGATGTCATCAAGTACTTCCGTGGTTCCGAGCTGCAGAGTGAGTACAATGCTGGCTGCCGTTTTCTGTTCTGTGAAATCGGGCTTAATCGACTAACCAACCCATCTTGCAGACTACTTCACTAAGCTTTTGGAAGACGACCTGAAGGCTGTTGTCAAGCCTCAGTACGTTGACCAGATTCCCCGGGCTGTGCGCACTCCCCAGAAGTCGGTCAAGTTCCTCATAGAGTCGCGCAACACCCTCGGCAACATGGAAGAGGTGGCAAACGTTCTTGGTAAGCACCGTCCCTTGACGCTATACAACCAACCCTGATGCACACTGCTAACACGGAAACACAGAGCTGAACCATATCATGGACCGTGACATCAACCTGCTGTCCGGTGGTGAGCTGCAGCGTTTCGCCATTGGTACCGTCTGTGTGCAACAGGCCGATGTGTAAGTCGAATTTCCTCTTTGAGCTTCCACAATCACATGCTAATCCGCCTCTTTTACCATAGCTACATGTTCGACGAGCCCTCGTCGTATCTCGATGTCAAGCAGCGTCTTGCTGCCGCCCGCATCATTCGTTCCCTCCTGCGCCCCGACGACTACGTCATTGTTGTCGAGCACGATTTGTCAGTTCTTGACTACCTTTCCGACTTCGTCTCCGTTCTGTACGGCCAGCCCGCCGTCTACGGTGTCGTCACTCTGCCCTACTCCGTCCGTGAAGGTATCAACATCTTCCTTGATGGCCATATTCCCACCGAGAACTTGCGTTTCCGCCAAGAAGCCTTGACTTTCCGCCTTTCTGAGGGCGCCGAGGAGATTCTCATCGACAAGTCGCGTGCTTTCAAATACCCCGCCATGGACAAGACCCTGGGTAACTTCAAGCTCAGAATCGATGCTGGCGACTTCACCGACTCGGAAATCATTGTCATGATGGGCGAGAACGGTACTGGAAAGACCACTTTCTGCCGCCTGCTGGCCGGTGCCCTGAAGCCCGACAGCAAGCACCAGGTGCCCGAGATGAAGATAAGCATGAAGCCCCAGACCATCACCCCCAAGTTCGAGGGCACTGTCCGCCAGCTGTTCTTTAAGAAGATTAAGGCTGCTTTCCTGTCGCCCCAGTTCAACACCGACGTCATCAAGCCTCTGAAGCTGGAAGATTTCATCGACCAGGAGGTGAAGAACCTGTCTGGTGGTGAGTTGCAGCGTGTTGCTATTGTCCTGGCCCTGGGTATCCCTGCCGACATCTACCTGATCGACGAGCCCTCTGCCTACCTGGATTCCGAGCAGCGTATTATTGCCGCCCGCGTCATCAAGCGCTTCATCATGCACGCCAAGAAGACCGCCTTCATTGTCGAGCACGATTTCATCATGGCCACCTATCTTGCCGATCGTGTCATTGTCTTCGACGGTCAGCCCGGTATCGACACCCACGCCAACACCCCCGAGTCGCTGCTGACCGGCTGCAACTCGTTCCTGAAGAACCTGGACGTCACTTTCCGCCGTGACCCCACCAACTTCCGCCCCCGTATCAACAAGGCCAACTCACAGCTTGACCAGGAGCAGAAGCTCAACGGCAACTTCTTCTTCCTGGAGGACGGCCCCAAATCGTCCTGAACAAGCCATCCATAAGGACAACCGGAAGGACAAAATGCCTCCTCCCTTCTATCTATACAACACTTTCAATTCATTCGGCCCCGGCGTTCTAGGAGTTCAAAAAGCGCTTCGTAAGACCAAGGAGAAGCGCAGTGGTCACGGTCACGGTCACGGTGGCTCGGTTGGTTCCGAGCTTGGAATAGACGACGAAGACGACGATGGCGAAACCGACAGCGAGGCAATGACCATCGAAATTGGGCTCTTCCCCTTCAATGGAGTCACGACGGCAAGGCTACCACAGTTTCTGGACCCACCAGAGCAGACAGACAGACAGACATGTCACGTGTTGTCGTCCTACACAGTCAAATTCTATTGGCGAGATGACCGGTTGCAGGTTAGGGTTAAACTGCTCAGGCAGTTGGTGTTGTGTTACGCGCGTGCACGTGACGTCAACCAGACGGGCAGCGTCTTTTGGCTATGGTATCGTGATGTTGTTGTTTTCTGCCTTAGCCGTCTGAGTCGCAGTTTAATCTGATTTCTTTTCTTTTCTGTTTTTTGCACCCTCTCCAATGTTCCCATGTACAACAAGTGAACTGACGTGATGTTATATCGTGAAGAAAAACTATGTGGTATGTATGGCCTTCTTGTATTTTTCTAAATGTTCTATGGCTACAGCCAAAACCACCTTTGCGGCCAACCACGATTACCCAAAAAAACAAACCGTGCAGAAAGAAAAAAACCAAACAGAAAGAACTACTGAGATTTTAAGTCACCGGAACATCCCTACTCCTCAATCTCGCCTTCCTCGCTGCCAGAATTCATGGCCACGTCGTCGTCGGCACCAGCAGTCTTGGCCGGCTTGCCGGCGGACTCGCCCGCCTCGCCGGCGGCGGCGGCGGCAGGATCGGAAGCAGCACCAGTCGCAGCAGCGGCGGCACTTGTTCCAGGCTTGCCAGCAGACGGCGCAGCGGGCGACTTTTGGCGCTTGCCAGAGGATCCGTTGGCGGTGCTGTGGGTGTTGGTGGGTTCAGGGGCAGGTGATTTCTTGGATGAGCGCGGCGGGTCACGAAAGGGGGTTTTCTCACGGGGGGTTCTCTCGCGAACGGTGCGCTGTCTCTGTAGGGAGAAAAAAAAAGAGGCATGTTAGCAAGGGTCCTGTATTTGCAGTGTACATGGAAAAGACAACAGTGTGTGTTGGGGGGGGGGGTAGTCTTACTTTGCTGTCGCGGCGGTCATCCTCCTCGTCGTTGCGGCGACGGCGGGCCGCAGCGGGCCGCTCGTCATCGTAGTTGAGCTCATCGAACGAGCCGCCACGCTCGGTGCGGCGACGGTACAAGCGATCGTCGTCTCTGGAGTGGCGATCACGTTCATAGTAACTTCCCTCATCACGACGGGAGCGATGGCGATCGTACTCCCGATCCCGTTCGCGCGGCCTCTCGCGCTCACGCTCACGCTCGCGGTCGCCTCTGTCCTTGTCCCGGTCATGTTCTCTGTCACGCTCTCTTTCACGATCGCGATCCCGAGAACGGGGCCGCTCACGCTCACGCTCCCGTTCGGGTTTGGCCGGGACGACGGGCGGCGGGTCAAGCAGCGACTCGGCGTTTCTACGGGAGTTATTGCGCTCGCGCTCGGCAATGGCCTTGCGACGATCTGCTTCATAGGGATCAGCTTCGGCCGAAGCAGGGGTTGTGGGCGACCTGCTCCGGCGTCTTCCAGCTGCACTGCGGTGTGATCTCTCACCTCTCGAACGATCTCTCTCGCGGTACAAGTCGCGATCACTCGAGGCTCGGTCGGCTCCGGCAGCGCCACGACGACGCTGCTGGCGATCGCGCTCCTCGTCGTCGCGGTCCTTGTTGCGACGCTGGACCTTTTCAAAGATGCTGCGGCGGGTTTCGTCAGAATACAGGTATTGGAACTCGTCACTACGGGAGATACGAGGCTTCAGCTTCTCGTAGGTGTCAGAGGGACCAATAGGGGGTTCAAGGCGCTTAAGGTAGGTCTTGAAGTTTTCAGCGGCCTTTCGCTGCAGGCGTTCGGGGTATCGTTCGTCGTCGGATCGCTTGAGCTTCTTTTCCTGTAGCTGCATTGGTTGTTAGTACTGGAAGCCTGATAAAGGGGGGCAGATGGGGGAAATACATACCCTCTCAAATAGAAGAGTGAGAATATCAGGGTCGGTGTCAGCAACACTGCGGTTATCTTTGATTACGGCCTGGAACTCGTCGAAGGTAGTCTTGGACGTCACCTCAAAGCGCTTATCATCGAGGATGTCGAGGATATCGTTGCGAAGGCCGCGCAGAGACTTTTCTTCCTCTTCCACGACATCCCAGAAGAGTTCCTGGGCGGTCGAGCCCGACTGGCCGGCCATGGCGATGTAGCGATCCTCGTGCTCGATCAAAGGGAAGACCTTGGACCACTTGCTCGCGGCGTTGATCTTGGCTGCCTTGCGCAGGTCGGTGAGCAGAGCCAAGAAGGCATCGCGGTTTTTGCGCTCATTGCGGTACTTTTTGATCTTGTTCTGTTGCTTGGAGTCGTTGAAGGTGCGCTCTAGCGCCTTGACATGGTTCTGGAAGGAGGTAAGCACATCAAAGTCGCTGAGGGCTTGGTACTTCTCTTCGCTCTTGAAGGGAGGTGCGTTGGCAATCTGCGTCTGGGCATCGGCCCAACGGGTGTAGGGCTCCAGGTCTAGGCTTCCCAGAATCTCCACCAAACCGTCCATGGCAGCCTTGCGCTGGGCGGCCTGGTTCTCGGTATGCGCCTTCTTCAAGCCGACGACATACTCAATAAAGAGCTGCCGGCGTTCGTCCTCGTTGTTGGTGGAGCGGAAGATGGTTTCGCCTTCGATGATTGCACGGGCGGTTTTCCAGCGCGTGTAGTACTTGATTTCATCATGGCTCTTGAGCATGGTTTCAAAGTCCGAGCGAAGCTTGGTCATTCTCTCCTTGGCCTTTTCGCGGTCCTGTTCCACAGAGTCTTGGCAATACTTGTCAAAAGCAATTTTGCGGTCGCGAGGATCGCGAATGGCGCGGAAGTGGGGGTCTTTGGCAGCCGCGCGGACGGCCTGTTCCCATGTCCAGTCATGCTGAACGCCACTGCGCTTCAAGAGCTTGACAAAGGCGGCTTCGGCTTCTTCGGGCGATGCGAACTCGGGGTCGGAAACGGTGGGAACGAAGACGGGGATCATGGAGTCGAGGTTGTGTGCGCCGGGGCGGTACGAGTCTCTCTCGCCGCGGTTGTCGCGATGGTAGTCTCTATCACGATCACGATCACGGTAGTCCCGATCACGATCGCGGTCCCGATCGCGGTCTCGGTCTCTGTAATCACGGTGGTCGCGGTCACGGTGGTCGCGGTCCCGGTCCCGGTCGCGGTAGTCTCGAGAATCATGGCGATCTGGCGCAGCGCTGGCGAAGCCAACTCGGTGCGGTATCGAAGGGCTAAGAAGAAAGTCAGTATTGGGTGGTCACTATACTGCAGCGCCAGGTGCTTGACTTACGCGGCGGGTGCCTGGACACCAAGAGCCTGTTTGTACGGCTCGGGCATCTCCCAGGAGCTCTGCTGCGTCTCCGTGTTGTACCAGTACTTGCGACCGCCGTCGGCCGTGTACTCCTTCCACGGCTGGTTGGCCAGAGCACGCTGTTGAAAAAGTTAGCGCTCGACTCAAGATGCGACGTGTGGCTACAAGGGAACATACCTCTGCCGGAGTCATCATGTCCTCGGGCTTCTCCCATTGTGTGGCGCCCGTTGCAGAGTTGTGATAATACGTGCGGCCCTCCCCGCTGGTGTGAGCCTGCCACGCTCCCGCTGCAGTGCTCATCGTGATTGGCGAGATGCGAGATGCGAGATTCGAGATTCGAGGTAGGGATTTCCGGATGTAGGCCGAATGAGATGTATAAGGCCGAGATTGCCCTGATGATTAGGCAATTGCAGACGACGAGTTTCGATCGTGGACGTCTTTGCTTTGGCGGTGGAACGTCGACTTTCGTGTTGTCGTCGAGTGGGAGAAAAAAAAGCTGATCCTAGTCGCGTCTTCAGATCGCAGCGCTTAGGCTTGAACGACGGTTTGCGCTCAGCCTTGTGCCTCACGTGACTAGAGAGAGATAGTGGGTCTTGGACAAATTTTATCTCAGCCTTGTGCAGCTTCTGGCCAAAACCCTAAGTTTCGAAGGCCCCATAATTGGCATTCATGTTTCACAGGGATCGCCTTGTGAAACGTTTAACTTGAACGATCACCACATGTGTGACGAATTGCGCCGAAGCTTTGTTTTCTGACACACAATCACGGCGTCTCTTGGCGCTCACTTCGTTTGTTTCTCAGTCAAATATGCTGTGGTCATGAAATATTAATTAACTCCAAGGTCTTACAATAATCATCCGCATCCATGGAGAATCTAAGCTCAACTCGTTCATCCAGCAATTAGGTGATAACCAGTCCAAGCTTGGCATCGAATATTAGGGCGCTACTACGTTGCCTCGCGTCCAGGACAAGCTCCGTTTCCGAGGCGTCCCGAGTGTCGATGCATACCAGCAAGCTCTGTCTTTCTGTCTCTCTACAGACCCCCACAGGGCCGAGAGAGAGAGAGAGACGGGGCTACTCCAGCTTACTTCGCAGCAGGGTCTGAGGAGCCCTGGAAGTCGACAGCCGTGCTAGGCGCACCGGCGTTGCCCTCGTCGAGCGCCACGTTCTTGTTCAGCTTCTTCAACTCGGCAGCGCGCTTGGCAGCAATGCCGCTGTCGTTGCCGTTCTGGCCGATCTCGATATCCGCCAGCAGGACTTGCAGCTCCAGCTTCAGGACCTTGTTCTTGATCTTGCCGTTCTGCAGGGCCTTGCCGGCGTCTGTGTCCTTGCCAGCAGCCTCAACGGCGTCGTTGAAGCCTCCAGCCTCGGTCTCTGCATTTTCAGCAGTTACCCGGGCGGCCTTCATGATGGCGATGTCGTTTTCACTGACACTAGCAGGGTCGGCGCGGAACGCGGCGGCCTAGAAAGGGTTATGGTGTTAGCTTGTGCTATACGGCAGAACACTGGTGTGGCTGAGAAGTTGGACCTACGTTGAATTCCTGGTCGACTTCTGCAAGAGCATCACCAGCAGTGCCGGAGGACACCTGGAAGTCGGCATAGTCCTTGACAGTCAGGACATCAGCACGCTTGCTGAGACCGAGATCACGGGTGGGAGCGGCCAGGGCAGAAAGGACCAGAGTGGACAGGACGGTGAACTTGGAGAAGTACATGATGAATAAGAGTGAAGATGTGAGGGTGGTTGGTATTAAAGTGAAGGGCTGAAAAAAAGGTAAGAATAAAAATGATAAAAGAATACGTGAAAAAAAGATTGACCAGCAACAGAAGAATAGAAGAAAAGGGCAGCACAGCTGAGAGACGAAAAGAAGAAGAGAAGAAGAAGAGAGGCTTGCAATATCAGATTGTTGATGAGAGTGAAGAGGAGAGGAAAACAAGTGAGTATATCAAGTGACGAGCAGCCGGTATTTATACAGGTTTTGCGCTGTTCTCGCTATGAACTACAACAGCAGATGATCATACACGTCCTTTTTCAGATGACCTTCATGTATTCTGTTTAGAAACACGATATGTACATCTTACAGTTTGATACGGCAGATGGCGCTTGGACTAGCCCGAGTTTACCTTGGGCCATTGTATGTGCGCCTCCACCACTGGAGTATTATTTGACGAGAGTCGTGGGCCTCTCAAACAGTACTGCAACTTGCTCAGGCTGCGGAGAACATGGCTCTGACTGGAGCATCTCCTAGACGGGCTCCGTGAGTGGTGAGTGGTGGAAGCACCGGGTCCAAGTGAGTCTTGTGCTGTTGTCTACACAGCTCTGCGGGTGGGTGGCCTTTGATACAAGACTCACGATTATCCACGCAGACATGAGACAGAAATGACGTCCATGTCGCATTGCCTTTGATCACCACCGCCAGCTAGTAGCGTGCTCGTGTTCAAGGCCAGTAGGGCGCATCTAGAGCAAGATGTACCGAGATTGATGAGGGCCCATCATCATGCCGTGGATATATCGAGTCTGTTAAGCTGTTGCATAGTCTTCAGCACGACAGCCATCTTGTCTCAATGGCAGCAAGCCATCTCAGATATCAGTGCAGCAGGACTATTGTGACATGCAGGTGACGATAAAAAGTAGCCAATCGAAAAAGCCGTGCACTACCCGCAAACATGACACAAGTTTAGCAAGCAAGCCTCAGTGACAGGCGGCCAAGAAACAGGACCAGAAACACAACTGTGCAAATGTACATACAGTATGCTAAACACAAGTAAGGACCCTTGCTTTCTTATATGGTTAATTTGATCGAGGGCGTAGTTTCAAAGCTTGGAGCAAAGAAAAAAGCTCTCAGCCAAAAGAGAGCACAGCAGCAGCACAAGAAGCACCAGAAGCAAAACACAAGAAGAAAAGAAACAAAATAAAATAAAAACCCCAAAAAAAGAAAGCGTGCCATAACCATGAATCGAACATGGGTCACGTCGGATTACTGAGGACTGAAGAACCACAACGACGTATTCTAACCACTAAACTATTATGGCGAGGTATTTGTGCTTGTTGAAATTAGCCGCTCTTACTGTGGGCTACCTAGGCCGTCGTACTAGTGAAGGGAGGACATTTGGCGCTGCGTCACGTGACATGGAGCCGCGCGATGTAAGTCTTGGGTTGTTTTAGCGACTACGTGCAATAGACCGACCAATCATAGCGGCTCTGGTACAAGCCCCCAAGTTTAGGGCGCCCCAGGTTTAAGTCTTGAATAGCCGCCGGGAAAGCCGCCAGGAAAGCCACCACGAAAGCCACCACGAAAGCCACCAGGCTAATGTATGCAATTATATCGTCTAGTGCACCGCACTGTCACAAGTAGTCAAGTAGTCGAGTAGTCGAGTGGTCAAACAAATTATAGGTCAAGAGAGGGTATATTCAAAAAGCAAAACCGGAACCTGTACCAAGGGAGGAGCTACGGAAAGCTGAGCCCAAGACAGAGAACGCTGGAAAAGATAAATGTACACAGAGGTCAAGAGCCAGACGGCGCGATCAGGCCGCATGTCCAGCCATGAAGATGAAATGGGTAGATACATGAGGGAAGAAAAACAAATCAACCGTGAGCAGTGAAGGAAAAGTCGGCGGTAAAAACAGGCCATTGCCGTTGTCAAGCTATGGCGGGGGTAATCATTGGATTCCAAGCGGACTGTGTCGTGAGATCACAGACTAGGAAACCCGAGGAGGGCAAAGGAGAACAAGCAGAAACAAAAACAAACAAAAATCCAAATAAAATACAAGATATGGCATAAAAGACTCGCATGTCCATGCGTGTGTCTTTTTTCATGGTGGCTGCTGTGAAGTAGCAAAAGGAGAGAGAAACAATTTAGTTTGCGGGTCTCGTCCTGCCACTTAGGCAATGAAGGAGCGGCCAACCTTGGGGGCGGTAGCCTCGTAGACCTTGACGGAGTTGATGAGCCAGTAGGCCTCGGAGAAGATGGCGGGGTTGTTGCCGACGTACTCCTTGCAGGTGGCAGCCAGGGCAGTCAGCTCGGGAATGTTGACCCACTCGGTACCAGCCCACTCGCCGCAGAAGTCGGTGTTGAAGATGATGTTGTGGTTGGCAAAGATGGAGCCAATTTCACAGCCGTAGCCGCTGTTGAACTTGGCGACGGGGGTACCCCAGGCAGCCGGGTTGGGAGCCTCGGCGGTGATGTCGGCGGGGATGGAGCCACGAGGGAAGAAGTACACCGAGATGTAGGAGGCGGTCCAGTCCATAGCGTAGACACCGCCGCCCATGGCATTGAAGACAGAGCCGATGGGGGCCTTGGTGGACTGCGAGCAGCCAGTCTTGCCCATGTTGGTGTTGCAGTCGCCGTTTTGCAGAACGCTGGACTCGGCACTACCAGTGCTGGTGACTGTGCAGCCGGGGCTGGTGTGCAGGGTGATGTGGTTATCGACATCCAGGTTAGCACCCTCCATGATGTCAATCTCGCCCGAGTTGGGCCAGTTGGGACCAAAGGTCCAGAAGGCGGGCCAGACACCAGCAGCGTAGGGCATGTGAGCAATGTCGCCAATGATCAGGGCGTTGGTGAAGGTCTGCTTGGAGGTGACACGAGTGCTCATGCGGCCGTTGACAGGGTTGACAGTGGCGTAGTCGGCACCCAGGTAGACGGCACCGTCGGAGTAGCCAGCGAAGCCCTTGGAGTTGGCCACGTCGGGGCCAACGTACTCGACGTATCCCAGAGTCGGGTCGGGCTCAGTGAAGAACTCGAAGTTGTCGAAGAAGTTGGTGGTGTTGTAGCTCTGGATCATCTTGTAGTTGGAGGTACCGTTGGCAGCGGCAGAGGCCAGGCCAGCAGCGGTCAGAGCCGAGAAGGCGAACTTGGTGAAGGAAGACATGTTGGAGTTTTTGGTTGTTTGTTTTTTTCTGGTGGGTAGATGGTGGAAAGATTCGGGGGAGGAGGTGGATAGATGTCAGATATCTAGAGAACAAGATTGCGTGACACACGAAGAGTCTGAGTAGTGAAGAAATGAAAGTGTGCAAGGTCAAGAGAAACCAGTCACTTGAGATTGAAAAGAAAAGGAATGAAAAGACGATGACGACGGAGGACAAGAGAGTCGATGCGTGGCCACGAGACGGAACAGATGAAGTTCAAAGAAGAGAAGAAAGAGAAGAGCTTGATATGAAGCAGCTTGCTGCTGTAAGGACTGTGATTGAGCGGGACAGAGAGACTGGTGAGAACTCAAAAAGGATGCCGTGCAATGAAGCTTGAAGAAAAGAAAAAAAGGTGGTGAAAGAAATGAAAGTTGATGCAAAGCACAGCTGCAAAACGAAGAAGAAAAAAGTGGCAAGGAACTAGGCCTCGAAAGAAAGAATGGTGATGGTGGTGAAGAGAAGGAGTGAAGACTCAGAGACTGATGATCCAGAGAAGAACGAGAAGGTAGAAGCAAGAGGGGCCGACGGGGCAGTACTTATATTGATGGGAGCAGGTGAGCCATTGGGTGGACGGGACGAGCAGACAGGTGAGCGAGCGGTTGAGGCCTTTGCCATGTTTCCTCCAAGTTTTCTCCATCTTCTGGACTGGTACTATGATTGGACAGTGCTCAATAAGTCACAGAAGCAAAGAAGCAACGACTTACGTAGACCGAGTTCTTTTTTTTTCTTTTTTCTTTTTTCCTTTTTTTTTCTCATTATTTGATCATTCTTTCAACCTTTTTATGATCCCTTTTACTTAGAACTTGGGTAGTTGCTTCTTGCTGCTTCTTTTTTGTTTTCTCTGTTTTACACGCCCCCTTGCATGTGGTGTGGTGTTCCTGATTCTTTCCTAGTTACACGCCTCTCCCCCGGCTCAGTTCCACACCCCTTCTTTCTTTGGGCAGGCAAGTCCGGATAGAGACTGACTGAATAGTATGGGAAGGCAAGCACGGGATAGGGAGAGGCAGGAGTACAAGAAGTAGCAGTTACAACAGTGCAAGCAGTAGCAGTTACAACAGTACAAGCAGTAGCAGTTACAGTAGTCCAAGAAGCAGCAGTTACAAGCAGCGGAAAAAGTACAATATACATCCCAACACGTACCAGATACAAGACACCAGCCAGACAGTAGCAACAAAGCGGGCGGCACCAGCAAACAACGTCCAAGACAAACACGAAAAAAATGAAGAAAAAAGAGCAAATAAAAACACACAATCAATAAGCGTCTTTGTGTGTCTCTGTACCTGGTACATAGTAAGCAGCATCTTTTTTCTAAGGGTCTTCTTTCAACAATGGCCTTGCCCAATGTCCACTGTGCAACCACAGGCCAATATAATGTCAACAGCAAATCTCACGTTCGCTCTTACGCATACACAGACACTCAAAAGCATCTCATTTTTGACGTTGACAGATCTTTGATCAACGTATTTTTTTTCCCATTTTCAAGCTTGTGACATCCACACAGACACCGACACCAGAGACCCACACTGCGAGAGCCAGAGCTATTTAGCCCAAAAAAAGACCAGACACCCCAAACAAAACATGTTACAATAGGCGCAACAATGAGAGAACTCCCCCTAACAACGCCCGCCGACTACACTTCACTTCACTTGACTTCACTTCATTTGAGCTTCAGCTTCAGCTTCATTTGCTTCGCCTCGCCTCGCTGTAAAAATAGCCCGGAGCCCGGCACTTGTCAGAGGCGGAGAATTGAGGCAGTCTCTGTAGCGAGGCGCTCTCGTGCTCAGGGCATAAACCCTACTGGCTAACCCTATCCTGCCCTCCCGCGCTAATTGGCAATTCTCTCTTCGGCCTTTTTTTGTTTGTGCTCTTCTTCCTTCTTGCACCAGCCTTTTCTTTCTTTTCTTCTTTTCCTCTCCTGTTCCCCTTTTTTCTCCTTCTCTTTGTCTCTGGTACTGTTCCTTCCCAATGCACGCTTAGCTGTATGCAGAATGATAGTTCCAACATCCTTTGACAAGAAACGTGGGAGGGGGGGGGGCTGCGGAGACATGGCAGAAGGCTAGAGAGGGGAGGGGGCAATGAATAGCTTTGGAAGGGGACCAGACAAAGACAGACGGCGGTAGTGGTGGCGACATCACAGGCCAGAAGATCCGGAAGCAACAAAGGAGAAGTTTGTGCTGCTGCTGCTCGTGCTTCCGTGGCCGAGCGAGCCCTCGTAAATAAATAAAAACGCTCTGAATATCAGCCCTCCTCCTTTGTGGGTGGTTCGTTTGTTGCTTTCTTTTCAGCCCCCCCGCGAAAGACTTTTTCCTGTCTTTTGTTTTTCTTTCTTTCTTATTATTTCTGTCATATATTGGCTGCTCCTTGCCTGCCTGCGTCATATGTGCCTCGTTTTATGGTACCTGTTCTGGTGTCCATCCTCCGTGGCCGCCCGGGTGCATAACGGAGGATCTAGACAACTCAGGGCCACGCCACTAGAGCTTTTTTTTTTCTCCTTTTCTTTTCTTTTCTCTCTCCTTTTCTTTTCTTTGCTTCCTTTTTCCTCTGGTGAAGTCCCTTTTTTTTATATTCTTTATTCCTTTTTTTCCCCCTCTCACAAGTCGTGCCGCTTTCGGCTACTGTGGGTCCAGCTGTGTAAGTGCCTCTCAGCCAATCAAATAGCCCAGATCAGCCGCCAAGTTTCTCGCCCTTCCCCCCCTTGGAGATGTTTATTTTCTTCCTTTTTGCCTCAAACACTGTGTTTCTCTTTTCTAGCGCTGGCTGAGCGTGTAGCGACTAGCTAGTTCGAGGGTTCTGTAGGTTCTGAAGGTGAGAAGTGTGTGTGGGTGTAGGATCAAGACAAGGAGAAATACGCTGGATGCATGTGATCGCCCGGCAAAAGAAATACAGAAAATGCCGTAGAAACTTATTGGATTCTACACACTACTTGTCCTCCCTGTAGGGGCTCGACCGGCCGGCCAAAAGCCGCCGAGCTGGTAGGGAGACTTGAAACAATTCTATGGAAGAAACTTGTCCGTCCAGTGGTCTGTAACCCCGAGTTTTGTAGATAACCCTAACCGTAGCTGGCCCTCTTCCTCTTCGCCCTCCCCCGCCCAGCCAGACCACACGCCACACTAGCCAAGCAAGTTCCAGCAAGCAAAGTATCAGAGCACACCGAGGAAATACCCGACAAGGTTCAAAGTGGCCCACAGACCAAGCAGGGCCGACAGATCCAGACGGCCTTTCCCTCCCCCTCCCAAAAGAGCCTAGAGGCACAGGGCAGCCAAGTGACCCAACTTTGGGATACAGGACAAACATCTTGGCAGGCTGAGCCCCATTCTCGCCTCCCCCCTCTCTTGCTTGCGCTGTTCCTTTGTCGTTTGGACGCATACGAGAAAAGAAGAGCAACCTGCTCGGTCTAGGCGAAGGCTCAAAGGCGACGGCAAGCAAGTACAGATGCAGGTGCAGACGCAGGTGTAGATACAGATACAGATGCAGATGCAGACAGCCCCAGCCACGGCCCAGACTTTTCGTGCAAGTTGAAAGGAAACAAATCCGGCCGTAAAAGGGGAAAGGCTGAGGGTCCATCACTTCTTGGCTTTCTATTTTTTTCTCTCCCTCTGATTCTTTGAAAGCCGCTGCCATGTCTTCCCCTAGTCCTGGCTGGCCCATGACTGGCTGGCCCATGTCTTGGTACGCTCCCCTGTATCAATCTTTCCTTTACTGGCGACTACATGTGGCTCTGTACGAGCTACGAGCTACGGATCTATCCATCACCGCTTGGAGCTGGGTCCAGTCCTCGCCTAGCAGTTGGGGCTCTAGTATGTGTTCAGCTTAGCATATCGACTAGCAGAGCAGCCAGTATCACAATACGCCGTTCAACCTGGGCTTGGCCAAGACAATAAAGCAGTTGCAAGCCAGCCTAGCCCAGCCCTAGGTGTGTGTGTGGGTGTGCTAGGGAGAAAAAAATGTTTCGTTTCAAGCGCCCTGGTGGATGGTGGATGGTGGGTGCAGCATTAGCGGCTGGCGCTAGAGGAGGACTGGCGGGAATTTTTTTCTTTTTTTTTCTTTTTTTTTCTTTTTTTTTCTTTTTTTTCTTTTTTTTTCTTTTTTTCTTTTTTTCTTTTTTTTTTCTTTTTTTCTTTTTTCCTTTTCTCTTTTATTCTTTTCGTAATAAGGAGAAGACAACAAAGAAAGCAAGACGGTGACTGCGACCGCAACTGTTGCATCATCATCATCATCCACGTCAACCTGCTCACGCAATCTCAGGACCCCTTGCTGGCCTTGTTTGCACAAACAAAGAGGCAAACAAAGAGGCAAACAACACACACACACACACACACACCACTCAAAGACTTTTGCTTTTGGCTTTTTGCTTTTTGCTGTCTCGGTCTGTCTCCCTGCCTTTCTTCGGTCAGTCCAGCCCGTGATCCGCCCCGGCCACAGGACGATCTTGACCCCAGGGCCCACGATCTTCGCAATAGCGCCCTATTTTATGGACCGTATATTTCTTTTTCTTTCCTTTCTTTCTTTTCCTTGTCTCTGCTCTTGCTGCACTAAACAACTTGCTAGTGCGTTTCAGAATGTGCAGTTTATGAGAAAGCAAAAAAGAAAGTTTGAGACATTGACGGGCGCGCCCCCCTCTGGCCCTTCTGGCCCCTCTTGTCCCCGCCCCCTGCCTCCCCCTTCTTCCTCTCAACTTGGTCCCACCTGGGAACTTAGACCCAGACCCAGCCTACCCAGCCTGACCCCACTCCCAACCTGCTCTGCCCTGCTCTGCTCTGCCCTGCTCTGCTCTGCTATGGCTGAAGAGGGCGCTCCCACAAGGCTGTAAAACTGCAGAGCCAAGCAGGGCATGCATTGCTATTGCATTTAGCAAGCAGGGTTGGCCGGCTCCCATGTGAGAGTGTCCCAGGCATTCGGCTGCCTTTGCTGGAATGCCTGTGCCATGCATCAACCAAGTGAGCGCAATGCTGAAACAAAGGCAGTTGGGCTGGCTGAGGCTGGCTGGAACTTGGTGCCTTTACACCCACTGTGTGTGTGTGTGTGTGTGTGTGTGTGGTGTGTGTGTGTGTGGTGTGTGTGTGTGTGGTGTGTGTGTGTTTGCGTCTTTGTCATGTCAGGCGAGCAGACGGCATGAACCACGGATGTCGTCGTTGCTTGAAGCTGCATTCAGCCCATTCAGTGTTAGCCATCGTCACTATCACTATCACTGTCACTGTCACTATCAACACCACCAAATCACAGACCAACCAAGTCTCATTCGCCCAACTCTCCTTCACCATTCCCGAGGCCGCGCGAGAGAGAGAGAGAGAAAAAATAGCAACATCCGGAAACAGCACAAAAAATGCCTCCTGCGTATTAGACGGCGATAAGCGGGTTTGACCATTGCCCCCGAAAAATAACAAAGAAGCCGGAGTTCTGTCTCTCTTTTTCTCGGCTCAGCGGTTGCCGAAAGAAAGAAAGAGCCACAAATAACCTGCGTTGCTAAAAATAAACATGACATGGCAGGCGCTAACCCTAGAGCCTAAGGGTTATGTAAGATCACCGTTCTCGCCCACCTTAGGGTAGGCCTTTCTTTGCATTGCATGGTTCTTCATCCACGAATCTACCTTGCCGCCGACATAAGATTCGGCGCTGATCCTGGACGGATGCCCATGATGGTTCTCGTCGTTCCCCCCTCGCTTCTCATTTATACGCATGAAAACAACTTGACATATGTACATAAGGGCACAGCACGCACGCCTTCTCAGCTTCTCTCTTCTTTTCTCGCTGGCTTCATCCTCAAACGTGCATTATGCCTCGGAAATGAACCATCCTGCCGGCCTGGCTTTGCTTGGTCTGCTGCTCTCTAGTGGGCAGCTCGCTGTGTCACATGAAGACCCACCCCCCCCCCCACCACCCCAGACAAAAAAAAACACGAGAAAAAACAAAAAAAAAACAACACAAA
>JAXHKQ010000247.1:0-31486 GCA_038407185.1 Chalaropsis ovoidea | reverse complement strand
GGTTTCCCTCAAAACCCTAATCCTTTGCCCCCCCCCCCCCCCCCCCGAGAGCCACATCATACAGCAAGTTGACGACCCGGCAACCAGCCCAGTTGTAGTTGTGCCAATGGACCAGAAAATCTTTCGTAGATCGTAGACTTAAGATGGAGCCTGCCTGTCCATCTCACCAACAAACCACACAGAGAGCACTTCTCGCACACCCAAAACCACCATCGCCATGACCTCCCCCGCCATTGGCATGGCCATTGGCCTCCTCCTCCTGGCCCTCTGCATCGTCGGCCTTGCATTTGCTGCCAAGTACGCAGTGAGGGCTTTAAAGTCCCGGCTTCTGCAGGCAAAACACGACCATGAAGATGCCGCGAATGCAGCGCCACTGCGAGCCAGCGATGAAGAAAGCCAGGTCGACTCGGCTCGCGGCACCGTCCATGACAGCATGCAGCAAAATGCCAGCCCCAAGGTACCAAGTAGCCCGGTATAAAGACACCAGATGAAGAGAGAGACCGGCTGTCTAACCCATTTGTATTCCCAGGCCTCACGCGCCAACACTGTAGTGGAAGACGGAGCCGAGGTGAAATCCGACTAGGGACGGATCTCACCAGCACGGTCAACCAGAACTACACGAACGAGAAGTTCCAGACGGAAGCCATCGTCCCATGCACAGACAGCCATCTGTGGCTGGACGCCAGCGCCAAGCATCAAATCGAACAGATCAAAGCCGCCTCCAGAGGGCGGTGATGCGGACAATGTGAACTGTGCCCTGGACTGGTCCGTCGTCGCCAAGTCCACAGCAGCCAAGTCCAGAGCGTCCAGGCTGTCCAAGCGCACCAAGTCAATCACGCCGGCAGCTTCCATCTCGCCCATCATGTCCATCAAAACTGCTGCAACGACTGGCCACTAGCCGGCGACGGCGCGTCACGTTACACACGGTGCCACACACGGCGCCACATGTGGCGCAACTCTTTGTCCAACCATGCGCCACATGAAAATACCACCCTTGCAAAGGAGCCGCTTTTGACGACATTGAATCCTAATCCGCCAGGCCAAAACTCCAAAGCTTCACAGTTGCAAGCAAAACGTCCCCATCGCCGACGAACCCGACAAGCACGGAGAGCGGCTCACCCGAATATTACCCCCGGCTCTTCACTGCATTTTTAGACCCTTCGAACCAACACAACCCCCACAATGCCTCCCAGACCGACTCTCCGCGCAGCACAGCGCACACTAGCGACCGCCTCGCCCGCCTCCCCCACTACCAGCCGCCTCATCTCCCGCCGATGCCTGAGCTCTGCCCGGCCGCTCATGCAGACCGGCGGCAGCGGCAGCGGCAGCGGCAACGGTGGCAATGATCATCCGAGCACTACCCACTTCGGCTTCCAGACCGTGCGCGCCGAGGAGAAGGAGAAGAAGGTGGCGAGTGTATTCACCAGCGTGGCCGAGTCGTACGACCGAATGAATGATCTGATGTCGTTTGGATGGCACCGTGTGTGGAAGTAAGTTGAATGTCTGCATTTCTCGACGTGCTTTTCTCTTCTCTCCCCCGCGTCACCGTCGCTAACGCCCGCTTTCGCTACCAGGGACCACTTCGTCTCAACCCTCTCGCCCGGCCTCATGCCCTCGCAGCCCGCCACGCCGCTGCGCCTGCTCGACATTGCCGGCGGCACGGGCGACATTGCCTTCCGCCTGCTGCACCACGCGATCGACCTCCACGGCCACACAGACGTGCAGCTGACCATCAGCGACATCAACCCGGACATGCTGGCGGTGGGCGAGCAGCGCGCGCGCGCCACGCTGCCGCGCGCGCATCTGGACAGCATGCAGTTCCTGACCGCCAACGCGCAGCAGCTGCCGCCGCAAATTGCCGACAACAGCATCGACCTGTACACGGTGTCGTTTGGCATCCGCAACTTCACCGACATCCCCGCCGCCCTGCGCGAGGCCCACCGCGTGCTCAAGCCCGGCGGCGTCTTCGCCTGCCTCGAGTTCTCGTCCGCCGAGAAGTGGCCGCTGTTCAACGCCCTCTACAAGCGCTGGTCCTTCTCCGGCATCCCGCTCATCGGCCAGGTCGTCGCCGGCGACCGCGACAGCTACCAGTACCTGGTGGAGAGCATTGAGCGCTTCCCCAACCAGGAGAAGTTTAAGGATATGATTCTCGATGCCGGCTTCACCGTGTCCGGCAAGGGCTACGAGGACCTGACGATGGGCGTGGCGGCGATCCACAAGGGCATCAAGCCGTTGCGGTAAGCGATCGAAGACAACGGGGGCGGGCAGCAGCATGGGAAGCCGGATGGGTCAGAACCAAAACAGCGTCTGGGATTGTGTTTGCTCGGGATGTTGTAGCATAAGGGCGGGGGCGCCAAAGAGGGGGGATGGGTTCAACAGACCCGTGTATATTAGCAAGAGGAGCAGACAAGATCACATTAGACAGCCTACAATGCACGGGAATAGAGGTCGATAAAAGGACAAGTGCGAACAAAAGATATGTAATACACGACGGCATGACTTTTCGAGAGCAGGGTGGCCCTGATGGAGGGGGATTCAGCAAGATAAAAACAAGAAGAAAAAAGATTAATAAATAAGAAAAAAAGAAAAGTAACAAAGAAATGGAAAAAGAATAGAAAAATGGCAACGCACAGAAACCACCATCCCCCCTCCCACCATCCCTTCCTTCTTTCCCTTCTCTCGCGCCACAGCAATGCCACCACCGCTCACGAGTCATTGGGCGCAGGCGACGACGTGCCACCTTCCTTGAACGCACCACCGCCCCGACGTCCACCGCGGTGGCCCCTCTCGCCACCGCCGCCCCTGCCGCCGCGCGCGCCGCCGCGCGGCCCACCCGACCGGCGCGTGTTGGACTCGGAATCACTAGCGCCGGCGCCGCCGGCCGATCGGTAGCCGCTCTCGCGGCCGTTGGGGCCTGTGCTGTTGCGGCTGCTGCCCCAGGTGCCGGCGCCGCCGCGGTTGCTGTACGTCTTGGTGTTGTTGTTGTTGTTGTTGTTGTTGCTAGCGGTCTCGCGGTGCTGGAAGATCTTGACCAGCGGCCGCGTGCGGTCCTCGGCCGTGCGGCTCTTGTAGTCGTCCGATAGGCGCGCCATGGCGCCGTCGCGGTCCTCGGCTGTCTTGAACTGCACAACCTTGTTGGAGTTGCCCCACTTCTCGATCTTGGACACCTTAAAGTGGTCTTCGGGCGCGAGCAGTTCGAGCACTTGTTCGTCGCTATTGACATTCATAATGAAAAGGCCGATGATGTCCTGGGCTGCAGTCTTGGGTGCCGGCGAAGAGCCCTCTAGTGCAGCAGCAGCAACAGCAACAGCGTACGCAGGAGGTCGATCAGAATCCTTGGCGCCTTTCGAGCGCTCGGGTTGAGGCATGGCAGGCTTGGCGTCGGGCGCAGCGTGAGCAGGAGCCTGTACGGGTAGAGGCACGGCAGCGGGAATGGGCGTGGAGGACTTGGAGGGGAGAGCAGGGCTGGGGCTGGGCGCGGGAGCGGCCGAGCCATTGGCGGAGACGGCAGCAGCCGCTAGGTTCTGCTTTGCGCCACGGTGGGAAAAGTTAAATCCCTGTGCCTTCATCTCCGTACCAATACGGCCCTCCTGGATCTCGAGAACTAGCCAGCCAAACGCGGCGTCGGCAAGATTGAAGTTCCACATGTTCTTGAAGGCGCTTTCGTCGACCTGGCCAAGAGCGGGAGAGGTGCCGGACTGGCCGCCAAAGGGGTTACCGCCGGCGGCCGTGGAAGGCATTTTCTCGACAATGGCAAGGGCATTGCGCAACAGGTTCTGCTGGGCTTCGTTCTGCTGGATGGCAGGCTCGACCTCGCCCTTGACAGTCTCCCAAACGTCGTTGAAGGAAGCCTTGGAAGCAGCGAGCTTCCCGCGGTAGTGGTCGAGGGTGGGATTGACGCTGAATTCGTTGTAGGAAGAGCCGTAGCGGAAGTGCAGGCCGGCAGAAATGGAAAAGTCGGCTTTGAGGGTGACGGAGAGCTGGTTGAGGATGCCCTCGCGCGCAGGCGAGGCATGCGTCACGAACACGCGGGTCTCGGTGGGGTCGTAGACACGATGGGCGGTGTCGATGAGCTCGCCCATTTGCAGCAACGTGGTCCACATGGTGCCCTGGCCACCGGCAATGGTTGTGCGGCCCTCGCCGTTGTCGAAGAGCTTGTGCATGACGACAGCGCCACCCAGGCCAAGCAGACGCAGCTTGACGCCGCCAATCTCGAGCAATCTCGACCGGGCCTCGTCGATGATGTGCAGATTTGGCACCTTGTATTCGCCGGAGCGGAACTTTTCCAGGACGCGGACATCCTCGCAGGCACCCCATACGGTGTAGACGGGGACGTCCAGCTTGAAGCCGCCAGCAATGAGATCGGGGAGCTCGGAGAGGGGCAGTTGTTCGGGCTTGTAGCGGCTCTTGACGGTCCCGGGGCCGCCGGTTTGGATGTTCTTCTTTATGGCATCGGTGATGAGGGGGGAGTACTGTGCAACGTGCTTCAGGGTCCTGGAGAGGGCAGAGTCAGTAATGAGGGCGGGCAAGGGCGGGCAAGGGAGGGAAGGGAGTAGGGATGACGCACTTTTCGGCGATTCTATCAAGCGAAGTGTCATCATAGAAGCCAAAGTCACCAGTGTGAATAATATGGTCGGCACGGGCCTGCTTGGCCAGGGCGTTTAGCGAGCGCAGGTTACCTGTAGCGAGACGGACGAGTCAGAGGCTGTATCGTAGCATTGCAGAGTTGGGGACATATGGGGAACATACCGCGCACATCGGCGATACACAGGATTCTGAAGGGGCCGGTATGGATCACACGGCCCTGGTTCGGCAGAAGAGGGGCGGCTCCGGGGGGCAAGGAGCCTTGGGGGGTGGGTGTGCCGTTGGGGATGTACCCGGCGTTGTTGTAGGAGCGCGACTAGAGATGACAGCGAGTTAGATGGAGGGGGTGCCGCACAGAGTGCAGAGGTGTAGGGCAGGCAGGCATGGCTTGAGATTTTCGCAGGCTTGGGCTTTGGGCTCTTTGAGAATAGGGAGAGCTGACATGCGGCAAGCTAACGGTAATTTTTTCTGAGGGGGAGCAGGCAGGGCGACTAGACGGGGTGCTTGTCCATGATAAACCGCAGCCCAAAGTGCGTGTTGGGTCTTCAGCCACTTGGAGATGGACACAACAGCGCAATGGGCGATGGCAGCAGCGAACAGCATATTGTTTAGGTGGCAGCGGCGACGGCGACGGTGACGAATAGGCATGCCAGGAGGCTGTAGCACGTCCGCGCGGCCGACCGGCTACAGAGCAGATCTCTTTTATCGTCTTCGCAGGGCACAGACAAGCAGCAGCGCATCGTATGTGCGTGCCACTGTGCTTTCTTTGTATGTAGCCGGCAATTGCATGCCGCCGTCAAGAAAGCCAAGCCAAGCAAAGCAGCTCTGCCCTCTCGAGGCTGCCATGGCGGAGCTGGTGCATGCGCCGTTGGCCATTTGCCACGGCGATGCACGAGCACTGCTCATCTTCTCAGCGCAATTGCGGGCCGCCGGGAGTGGATGACTTACGGCCATGCTTCGGGTCGAGCGAGGAGACGAGCGGTATCGACGAAGCGGAGGAGGAGACGGAGGAGGAGGCGGCGGAGAGTGGGGAGACAGGCGACGGGTCCGAGTATCGACAGGACGAAGTGTGGGCGGGCTAGCGGTAGCTGAAGAGAGCAACAAGAAAAAGCCAGTTGTCGGTCTTTGCGTGGATGCAGCGACAGAATCGGGATGGAATTGAAGGGAAGGGCGGATGAACAGGCGTCGAGATGCGAGATTGGTCGCTTTGTGTTGGGATTTCCAGCGAAGGAGGAAGAGCAGAGCCGGTAAGATGAAGATGCGAAGTTAGGGTCAGGCGAGCGAGGAGTAGAGCACAGCTATAGGGCAGTCGGCGGAGGGGAGTACAGGGCAGTAGAGCACGGCTACAGGCCACAAGCTACGGGCCACAGGCTACAGGCCACAAGCTACAGGCCACAGGCTCACAAAGACAGCAAACGCTTGACAAGACATAGACCGCACAGCACAGCAACCAGAGGAATAAAAAGCCACAAACACGACAAGACAAAAAAAGAAATATTCTTGCCGTTGTACAAACAAACAGAAAAAAAGAAAAAAAAAAGAAAGAAAGAATTAGCTTGTTCCAAAGAAAAGCTTCTGTAGCTAGCTACCCAAAGCCAGACACAGACAGCTACAGGGCACTACAGCGCCTAGTCAGGCAGAAACAGGCGGGGACTCTGTCATGTCTACAGCTCTGCCCAAGGCCACGACGCTGAAGCGACAGCAAGCCAGCGCTAAAGTCAAAGCTCCCCTGCCCCTACCCCTGAAACTATGGCTGTAGCGGCCACACAGCCCAAAGGCTACCCCTGAAACTTTCGAGAGAGACAACAGCAGGTAAGTATCACCAACGTCACACACACACACACACACACACACACACACACACACATCACGACAACCACTGCCTCCAAAGACAGACACACAAGCAAACAGGCTCAATATACATACATAGCTCTAAAACACCAACATTGAAACCAGACATGACGCTGCGCCCTCTTCAACTCCTCTCCACATGCTCTTCCACCTCCCCTCCACAGCACTTCCACATCCTCCCCTTCTCCTCACTCTATTAGGCCTCTGGCGTCTCGCATCGCTGTATCTGGATTCAACATGCCTTCTCCCCCCCTCCCCCTTCGCCAGACAAAGAACAAACCAAAGAGGAAGAGGGAGGGGGAGGAGGGGGGAAATATAAATGAATGCTAGAATAATACACAAAAACACACACACACAAAAAAAACAAAAGACAACCTCTCCTCTCTCATCTCTCTCCGTCACAGCCCGCTCAGCTCAGCTCAGTTCAGCTCAGCTCGGCTCGGCTCGACCAAGCCAAGAATAAGAATAGGAATCCAAGAAAAAAGAAAAGAGTGTGGCTTGCTTGCCGTTTGCTGTCCATCACCCCATCACCTCATGGCGTCACGCCGTCGCTCCGGCTACATCTCGGGCTACCACATCTGGCCCTGACCCTTTCCTCCATGCTGATGATAGTCGCCGTTGCCTCGTTGATCTTGTCGATCTTGTCGATCTTGTTGTTGCTGTTGCTGTTGCTGTTGCTGTTGACCGTGGTAGTAGTCCTTCTGATTGTAATACCCGCCGCCGCCGTCCGCTTGCTGCTGCTGCTGTTGTTGTTGCTGATAATGCTGCTGCTGTTGATGATGTTGGTGTTGGTTATTATGTTGGTGTTGATGTTGTTGTTGTTGTTGTTGTTGGTGATGCTGCTGCTGCTGCTGCTGGCCCTGGGCTTGGTCTCCGTGGTCGTAATCGTAGCCATCGTTTATATACTCTGTGGCAGCATCGTCAAGATACTCGTTGTCCGTCTGATTGTCGCATATTCATGTTAGCACCCATTCGTTGACCATGCAGTTGTCCTCACCTCCGCCTCCGCCCCCTCTTCCCGTGCCACCAAAACTCACCTGCTCATAATCATACGGATATCCGTTCATATCCTGCTCATCGGGATGGCCATGTTGCTGCTGCTGCTGCTCACGCATCTGCTGCTCGGCTAGATACTGCTGCTCCTGCTCCTTGCGCCGCCGCTCCTCTTCCAGCCGTCTCTGTTGCGGCGAGAGCGGCACCTGCATCGTCGGATTCATGGCCTGCACAATGGCAAGGTAGTTGTACATGAAGTTGCTGAGGAGGACCTGGCTGTGCAAGGGCCGCCGCGGGTGGGCCAGCTTGATGTGGGCCATGCGGTATATCGCACGTTCTTCAATCAGCGGGAACCGGGACCAAGGGTAGTCAATGTCGGGTCTCAGGGGCTTGAAGACAATCTCCTCCGACACCTTGAGGTGGTGGCCCTTTTTGCTGCTGCCGCTCTCTCGGTCGCCCTTCTTTTTGCTGCCACCAAAGATGGACGAAAAGATGCCGTCCTTCTTGGTGTCCGACTTGACGCGGTAATGCTTCTTGTCCTCCAGCGGCTTGTTCTCGGGGCTATCACGGTCCAAAACAGCACTCTCACGACTGTTGCTACGGCTGTGGCCACCGTCAATGGACGTCTGGAGAACGTCGAGTCGCACGTTGTCATGGGCCTTTTCGCTTGCGCTCTGCTTTGACTTGTGCCTTCTTGAATCCTCGTCCTTCTTCTTCTTTTCCTTTTCGTCGCTGCCAGACTTGAACCACTTCCACCCTGCTGAGCGAGTTGAAGATATGCTTGCCGTGTCGTCATCCTTGTCTTTCTTGGACTTTTTGTCTGCCTTCTCGGGCTTCCGCTGTTCCTCGGGATTCACAGCGGGAGCAAAGCCCGAGTTCCCAGGCTTACTAGCAACGCCCGCCGGCACGGCAGCAGGCTGTGATCTAGCATCGCCAGGGGGCCAGGAGCCCTGTTTTGATGCAGATGATTGCTGGAGCTGGGGCTGGGGCTGCTGAAGCTGTTCATTTTGCTGCTGCTGCGGCTGCTGTCGTTGAGCGTACTGCTGCTGCTCGTCTCGTTGAGGTTGGGCGGGCTTTTGGGGCTGCGCTTGTTGCTGTGCTTGGCGTGACTGGGGAGTTCGGCCACTGAGAGAGGCCCACTTGCTAGGCTTTGATTCCTTTGGAGGAGCCGATGCCGGTGGTTGAGAGACTGAAGCATGTGGCTGTTGATGTTGCTGCTGTTGCTGATAGTGATGTTGCTGCTGCGCAAGTTCTTGTTGGTGTTTTTGCTGCTGCTGCTGCTGCTCCATAGACATTAGTGGTGGCGGACCCTCGGCAATCCCGGGCTCCTGGCTGTCGTCGGCAAGCGTAGCAATAATCTGGGGGACTGGCGGATGAGAGTCGAGAGAGGGCGAGAGGGGAGATTGGGTTTCTGTGCCAGCTGAAGTGGGCACATCTTCCTCCTCCTGGATGGTGTCGTTGGCCCCCATTGAATCTTCAGGAATGTTGTGCTGCCGTCGGAGGGAGCGGTTGGGCCGGGAAAAGTTGTCTGCCACGAGGATGGGTTCGGTCGAAGAGCGGGTGATGGTGGGCATTGGCGGGACGTCGTCGGAGCTGACGGGATGGCCAGACTCGTCGTACTGTCTGGCAGCGGCAATACGTTTCGAAAGACCTGATCTATCGCCTCTCACTGAGCCTCCTTTGCGGTACTGCGTCCGGGTGGATCGTTTGAGGCCCTTTCTACCGGGGCCCTTTGCCAGTACTGGCTTGTCATCGGGGTCGCCGTCTGTTGGCTCGGCTTCCATGGAGAGCTTTCGGAGGGCGTTGGGCGCATCGTTGACTAGGTCGTCGAGAGGAATAGACCCGCTGTAAGAGCGTTCCCTTGACAAAGACTCGCTGTCTTCCAAGGAGTGAACGCTGCTTGCCGAGGAGTCTACTTGTCGAGATAGCATTGACTTTCTACGTTGCAAGCTGCCAGGAGAGCTGAGGCCAGGAGAGCTGAGGCTGGGAGAGCTGAGGCTGGGAGAACCGAGACCAGGTGAGCCAAGATTGGTATCGAGCGAGGTAGAAGAGTCGCCAGATCTGCGTTTGATGGACCGCACTCTGTCTTCAATAAATGTTTTGAACTCGCCGGGGGCCAGTTCGGGATGTACACGAGCAGGAACCCAAAGCAGGCGGGACGGATCTCCCTCGTCGTCATCGCCGGTAGGTGCTATCGACGGCATGGCGACTAGAGACATGCCGTTGTAGGGTAGCATGTCAGGGTCGGACGAGTTGCTGACGTCCATGGACATTCTCCGCAAGGCCTGGAGATTGCTAAGCTCCTGAGCAATATCATTGGCGTTGTCAAAGTTGTTACCGTTGCGGACGTCCTTGAGTGAGATGCTGGGCGAAGTGGGCGACATGATGTTGCCGGCGGAGGTGGAGGTGGTTAGGCCGGGGCTTAAGCGGGGGGCCTTTTTTGACGACGGCGAGGTCGACTCGATTTGGGATTTTCGCGGGTCTTCATTGTCGGGTATGGCTAGGGGACTTCTGCGGTGGAGCTCGTCCAGAGTGGACGGCATGAAGCTGAGGGGGCGGAGGCCATCGGGGGCAGAGTCCTCGTCTTCGCTTCCGTAAAGCGTGGATATGGCCTCTGTCACATGGTGGCTAGGGTCGGATATGGATAATTGGGCGCCGTGGCCGCGGGGCCCGCGGCGGTTGAAGTTGCCGCCAACATCGTTATAGAAGTGAGACGACGTCTGCATGGTGGGGGAGAGGGGGCAAAGTGTTAGCAGGCAGTGTGCGTGTTTGGGATGCGGTGTGTGCAACGGACGGCGGCTTCGACGGTAGGTCAGGACGTTGCATGTGCTAGGGTGGAGTTAAAGGGAAGAGGGGAGAGGAGAGGAGGGGAGAGGAGAGGAGAGGAACAATGGTGGGAGGCAAGGCAAGGGGTGTTGATAGCCAGACGACAACACAGCAGACTGGGAAGAAGCAGTGGTTGTGAGAAGGAAGAAGGCCAGCGTTGATGTTGTTGTTGTTGTTGGTTAAGCTCTTTGTGTTTTCGTCAGGCTATGTCTGTTTTTGGCTGTGGCAGACAGGTGACAAACAGTGCAGGTAGTGGGGGAGTCAAAGGAAAACGAAAAAGGGAGCTGGAATTCAATCATATCATACCATCGTCTACATGAGCCGGAGGGCCAACTCTCTCAGAGCCGCCACTTGCCAAAGGTCGAGATGCCACACTAGGGTTGCGTAGTGCACCAGGACAGAAGCCCAACGGTGGAGGGCGGGCAAGGAGATGGGAATATAGTCGGAGTGGGGATCACCATGGGCAGGAGGGTGTGTGTATGTATGTGTGTGTGTGTGTGTGTGTGTGTGTGTGTGTGTGTCGCAGCGGAAAGCGGAAGGCCTTGTGTCGGTGGTTGTGTCGGTGGTGTTGGGCGTCGGGGTCGGGAGATAAACGGGAGACGGGAGACGGGAGACGGCGTTTGTTGTGTATATGCAAGTAAGTATGTATGTATGAGCGCACAAAGGCGGGATGCTAGTGTTGGCCCAGGGCTCGCTGCTGTCGTCGGCCGTGTGTTGTGTATGTTTGGTGTTTGTGCGGTCGAGTGGGAGTGGGAGTGGAGTGGGAGTGGGATCGGGGTCGGAGATCGGAGATTCGAGACGGTTCTTATTCGCTGCGTCGATGTGGGCTGTTATTGGATGGGGAGCAACAACAACAAGGAGAGAAGAAGAAGCCAAACAGAGGGGAGATGAGATGAGGGGGAGAAAAAAAAAGAGATTGTGTGAGTGTGTGTTTGCCAAGTTGACTTGGACAGCAAAGTCTCAGTCGGATCGGGGCGGACGACGAAAAAGAAAGGGCGCCCAAAAGAAAGAGGCGCGCAGTACAAATGTAAGAGGGGACAGGATTTTGGAAGATTTTAGAAGATATAATATTGAAAGCGAGGGTCTGTTCGTTGTTGTTGACATCTGGAGTATAGTTTCTTTTTTTTCCTTCTTTTTTCTTTTTCTTTTTTTTCTGCCTTTGCCTTTCTTGGGACGAGGCTAGAGTGCAGCCTTTGGCTTTTGTTTGGATGCTGTTCTGGCGTTTTAGCGGTTGGCTGCAATTGCAAGTTGGCCAAGAGAAGCCTTTGTTGATTCGTGGAGGCAAGTGGCCGGGTGGTGTATTTACAGGGCGACAGGGAATTTAGTGCTGTATTTACAGGGCAGCCAGTGCTCTATTCACACGACACCCAGTGGGATTCACACAACACCCACTGCTGCACTCCCTAAACTCCCCCCTCCTTTGTCTCAAGAAGCTTGGATACTCAAAACCTAAAGAAAAGCACGAGCTGTCCCCGTTCCAGCCGTGCTTTTCCACGTACTCTACAACATGTGACAACCCAACCGATAATTAAGAATGTTTCACCCGCACGCCCTGTATTGTGGCTTACAGCGCCCAATGACAGAGCTTACAGCGCTCTTTGTGCTGCCGAGACCCTGAGATTCCAGCGCTGACCCCCTTGGAGCGACTGAGCCCCACTAAGAGTAATTAGTCTCGGGGTTAGAGTGTTGCGAGGATAACCCTAGCAGACTACGACAACCACAGACATCACGGCGACAACACGTTCAGGGAAGTTCATTACCGCTACATTACCAGAAGAAGTGAAGCCAAGATCAGCCATACAGCTCACAGAAGTGAAGCCAAGATCAGCTATACAGCTCACAGAAGTGAAGCCAAAGCCACCCTACATTCCCACTCACACCCCGTCCACCCTACAGTCCCTCATCCTCCGAATCAGAAATCACCGGCGGCGGTTCCTGGTCCTCTATCAAGCTATGCGGCAAGACAAACTCTCCGCCCGAAAACAACTGCGACAGTCCCAAGGACGCGGGGCTGGGTCCAGCGCCAAAGCCTGGGCCTGAGCCCGAGCCTGAGCCCGACCCCGGGCTAACCTTAGGCCCCGAAGCCGACGTTGTCGCAGCTAGCAGCGCCGATGGGCTTTCCACCTCGGCAAAGACGGGCTGGCTCGAGGAGAAGAGCTGGGGCGGAGGAGGCATTTGGCTGAGGGCGTTGCTGGTGCTGGTGCTGTTGCTGTTCTCGATGCCAGTGCTGGTGCTGGTGCTGTTCCCTGCGCTGTGGCTGCGCATAGCCCCCCCATCACCACTCACACTCCCACCCCCATCCACCCCCCTGCCTCTGGCGCCTGCTCTGCCTTTGCCAGGCGACGCATTAAACACCGGCGACGAAGGCGTCGATGACTGGCTGGCGGTGGAAGCCTGCGAGAAGGAGATGCCGGCGCCAACCCCGATACTGAGGATGCCGAGGCCGAGGCCGAGGCCGACGGCGCTACCAGCAGCCGCCCTGTGCGAGCGATCGCGGCGTGGAGTCGTCACGGCAAAGGCCTGTGCGCCGGGGATGGATCCGGCCGGCCGCCGCCAGGACGGCAGCTCCGGCCGCTTGAACTCGCGCTCGTGCAGCGCCGTCGCGTGCTGCTCGTCGGCCGCTGCGCCCGACTCGGTGGTCGCGGGAGGAGCGGCGTTTGCTGCTTGACTCGGGATCGTGCGCAAGTTCCCAAGACGCTCTGCAACGGACGTAGACTGAGGGAGGCCGATATCAACATCCCCGTCAGAAAGAATCAGAGGCGATAACTCGCTGCTGCTGCTGCTGCCTTCATTGTTCCCCGTTGGCACATGGACTTGGTCTTGGCTGGAGGGCGGGATGGCCGGTAGTTCATACACATCGTGCTCGTCGCTTTCCTCATCGTCAGGACGCGGGTGGATTCTGTGGCGCAGATTCGCGAGCAGCTGGGCAGCAACGGCGGGTGCGGCGAACGTGTATTTCTGTGGCGCAGCCTCCATCCAGCCCTTTTCCTTGAGCTCTGCGAGCGTCTGTGGATTGTTGAGCTCGTATAACTCAAGGATCTCGTAGGCAAACTTTGTCTTGTTGGCTCCGCTGTTGAATTCCGCGTTGCCCACGCCGCGCGTATCAAGCATCTCGCCGGCCTGCTTGGGCGGTCCGATACAGGCAAGGTAGCGGATTTGGGACTCCGGCTTGGTCGTGTATATCCACATGCGCACTACTTCGTGGTGGATCTGATAGTTGCGGAACTCATGGTCCTTGGTGCCGTCGGCAATGCGCTCAACATGTTCGGGGCGAATGGAGATGAAGATGTCAGTGCGATTTGTAGGATGCACCATGGCCTGGATGACGTTAAGAGGCACCCGCTGGCTCTCTGCGGCGTATCCGTGGGTCTGCGTGTACTGTGTTGGTGATGAATGCGTTGTTGGGTTCACATGCTGGCTCGGCTCGGTCCCCTGCGGAAAAGAAGGCGTTGGCGTGTAGTAGCGCATGGGCATGATTTCGGGAGAAGACGTAGCAAACATGGCCCTTTTGCGGGTCTTGGGCTTCTTGGGCTTGTCTGCGTGGGACGGGGCGGGCTGTTGTGAGAGAGCCGGTATTGCTGCATGGTGAGAGGAAAGCATGTGCATGATGGCCTGGGTCTCAGCCCCAAGACTGTAGACATCCTCCTGCGTTTGAGGCTGGGCTACAGGCGCAACCGTAGATCCGACGATGGGCAGCTCAGGAGAGCTAGCCGAGAAAGGAATCACCGTGACGTCACCACCATTATCACTGGCGACATCAGATAAAGAGCTTTCATCGTCACTATCCCGAACAACGCGTTCCTCGGCAGCAGGAGGCCCCGGCGAAGAAGCCAGAGGCTGGTCCATCGGAGGTTGTAACAAGGGAGACGGAGAAATCTCTTCCAACACACTTGGCACCGATGACAAAGAGCTGACGTCACTAACGCCGGGATTCCTACTCGTGGAGCTATAGCTGTCTTTGACGACCTGCGCCTCTTCAGCAAGACTGCTTTCAGAAGTCAGCAAGTCAATGGTCACGGGGCTATTCGCAGCAAACGGCCCCTCGTCGTCTTCAGAGTCTGGGATGACTGTAGTCTCTTCCTCGCCACCTGAGCCATCCTGCGTCTCTATGTCGTCTTCGAGGACGTCGTGTTGCCCTCTATGGCTGTCTATCGCACATGCAGACGAGTTGTCTTGTGACACTGGGACCTCGGTGATCTGTAGACTTGGGCTGCCGCCGACAGCCTGGATTCTGGCCGAAGCACGGGGGTGTGATGGTGAGGTATGGACTTCACTCTCAGAAGTACCAGTAGCAAAGGAATCCTGAATCGTGAGTGACGGCGGAAACCGCGAAACTTTGGCTGTTAACGAGGCCTGAGAAGACAAAAGTCTGTGGCCAGATAGCGCGCCCAAGTGTGTAGACCGAGACCGTAGTGGCGAAGGCGAAGCTGGCATTGCGTTATAACGAGTCGTTACGGGCGTGAATGGCGAGGGCTGTGACGAGGGGATTTCCGTTCGTACCCTCTTAGTCGGAGTTTGAGGGAGCTTAGCGGGGCTTTGCAAGAAGCCCCTTTGGCCTCTATTGCCACTCTCGGTAGTAAGGTTTGGCGGGGGACTCTGGGTCCGGCGCTTTGGCGAGTTAAGAAGCGGAGAAGAAAGAACCGGCGAGGCAGTACTGAAGCCGAACTGGTCCCGATGTTCAGCCATAGCCATGGCCGAGGGCATGTCAAAATCCACATCGTCATCCTCTGAATCACCGACTTCTTGAAACAGGGCGTGTGGTACAAGCCCCATGGCTTTGTGAGCGCCACTGTCATCGCCATCTTCTTCCTCCGAGTCCCCGACCTCGTGATCTGCTGACCGTGCAACAAATGACCCCGGACAAAACTGCGTAAGTGTCTGGGTATGGAAACTGGACGACGATGCCAGCGATGGAGGCAAAGGAGCCTTGCGTTTCCCGCGGGTAATGCTGGCAGTTGTCCTCCTCGTTTTCGTCTTGCCGCCCGAGCCCGAGCCCGAGGCTGGAGCAGGCGTGGGGGTAGTGATGCGGGTTGACGCAAGAGGAGCCGCCCGTGCCGGTGTAGTAGTCTTCCTCGGCACAGCCTCCCCGGGCTGTCTTGTCTTCCGTCGTTTGCTCGCTGTAGAAGCCGGGGGCTCAGACACCTCGTTGTCGTCGTCGCCGCCGCCCACAACGCCGGCATCCCAGTGAACACGTGCGCTCGGCGTGGTGCTCTGCGCTGCCCCGCCTTGAAGATCCGCCTCGGCGCCATCGCCCAGGCTCTCCTGCGACATGCCGGCGAGTTCATACACGTCGCTCCTCAGGCAGTCAAACTGCGTGAGCGTCTTCTGCTTCAGCGTCTTCTTCTCTCCGGCCGGTGTCGCCGCCGCCTTCCGCTTCAGCGTGCGGGCACCGCCAGACACCCTATCCTTGCCGTACGTACGCACCGTTTTGCGTCGCGTGGGGAACACCGTCTGTTCCATTTTGGTGGATGCCGGGCCGTATACCCGTGACGAGAAGGAGGTGACCGGGGCCGAGGCGGCGGCGGCGGTGGCGGCGGCGGTTGATGCCTCGGGCGTCGATCCGGTGGCTGGGCGTCGCGGCATTATGACGGAATCGAGAGCCCGTACACTGTGACACCTGAGCGGTGCTGTTTCCGAGGGAGCAGAGATGGACGTGCGGGGTTGCTGTGCGTGCCCGATAGTGGCTTCAAACGCCCTGTAGCGGAAAAAAATAAAAGACCAATAAAATATTCAAGCGGGAGAGACGCCACGCCTGAGCTCGCGGCCCAGAAAATTCACGAGATGGAAGGAGAAAAGGAAAAGAAATAAATCTGCATCGCGGCCTCTCCCATATTAGATGTAGTTCGTTGGTGGAAGGTTGCCTAGCTTGAAGCTGAAATGGTGCAGCATCAAATAAACATGATGTCAGCGGTTGGTTGACGCGTTAATTGGGCGTGTATCGCGTTATACGCATACCCCCGCTATTGGCAATATCGCCTGGTCATGTGACTCCATATATCCCCGCCCCGAGCTACCCTCTCCGCTTCACGGCCGTCACATGCAAACATGCAGAGGGGTCAGACAATAGAAAAGAAACTCGTAAAACATTTGAACTCGCTGCTCCGTCCCGTCCCAGACCCGATAGAGTCTCGGGCCGTCTTCTCCCAGCGCCTCTTCTCCCAGCGCTTCTTCTCCCGCTGCCTCCTCCCACTGCCTCCTGCTCCCTCCCTCCCCCTCTAATACTTGCCAGAGAACGCATTCTTGACATCCGCCCGCGGCCACTCAAACAGCACATCGCCGCCATACACCTCGGCCGTGATGCTCGCAATGCGCAGCTCGACCTTGCCGTAGAACTTCTCGCACTCGCCGGCAACCTTGTCCACCAGCTCGCGCGACCCGCTGAACGCGTCCTTCTCCTCGCTCTCGCCAAAGTGCTTCTCGACGCGCTTGCGCAGCAGCTCGATGCCCTTGCGCACCTCCTTGGCGTCGTACGAGCTCAGGATCTTGTTAAACACGGCCTTGGAGTTGGACGGCTGCAGCGCAATCTTCTCGGCTGCTTTGAGCGCCTGCAGCTGTGCCTCGACGTTCTCCAGGTAGTCGAGCAGCTTGCCCAGCGGCCGCCGCATGACCGCGTTCAGGTACAAGTCCAGGTGCTTGGCGTACTCGCCCGACGCTTCGCGCTTCTTGTCTTCGATGATGTCGATGTTGGACTCGCCAATCTCCTCAATAAAGTAGTCAAAGTTTTCGATCAGTAGGATGTGGTAGTTGAGCGCCTCCTTGTCTTCGGGATCCGCCGTGTTGCTGGAAACGCCAACGCCCTTGTTCTCCCGAGCAATCACCCGCAGTGCATCAAACATGGCGCGCAGGATACGTCCATACTCACGGTTGATAGTATCGCGGACGCGGGTCTGCGGGTAGAAGACGGAGAGAATGTTCTCGACCGCCGTAAAGAAGGGCGGGAACACTTTGAAAAAGTGAATGACGCCGCGGCGCTTCTTGGCAAACTTGACCTTGGTCTCCTCGATGGCGCGGATCTGTTCGTCCACAAACTTCTCAAAGCGACTCTCCAAGCTGCCGTGAAGCTTCTGGAGCAGGATGTTGAGGTAGTCTTGGTTAGATCCGCTCAAGAGCTCCATCTTCTGCTCTAGAGCAGCCAGGACACCGACGCCCTGGAGCGGGTTCGTCGAGAGAACCCACTCAATCATGCGCTGTAGGCCCTTTTCCAGGAACGAGAAGATGGCCTCCATGGACTTGGTGACCTTTCTACCCAGCTCGCGATCCGGCTCCATGCGCCGACTGGCAGACCACTTGCCCTCGGGCGGCACATTGTTCGCCGGCCGGCCAGCAATAAACTCGTTAAAGTCTGCTGCCTCCATGATTGTGGCATGGAAGAAGTCGATGAAGAAGTTCTGCTCCATCTCAATCAGCGGAACAAAGTCGTACAGAACGCTGCGGAAAACCTCAAACGGATGGTCCCGGCTTTCGGTGTTCGACTTGGGCATCGGCGGCGCCTTGCTGGCGTCAGAGCGGAATGTGCGTGCCAGAGTCTGGCTTCTCTTGACCGTGAGCTTGCGGGCAGTGGTTGCAATGTTGTCGTGGTGCTTTTCGGGCTGTGTGGTGAACAGAATCTCATCGTCGTTCATCATGGTCTTGCGCGCGTTGCTCTTGTGGGAATCGATGACGCTTGTGAACTCGACGCGGAAGAGCTCGTGGCTGCGCGCCTGGTAGTTTTGAATCAGCTCGTTCCACTGCTCTATATGCACGTCGCGGGCATACAGATTCAGCGCACAGTAGCCCCAGAGATAGTTGCGGTGGGTCTGGTACAGCTCGCGGTCTGTCTTGCGCGCCAGCGCCTTGTCCAGCGCCTTGTGTGTCTCGGCAAAGGCTGCCTCGTACTCGACAGACATCCAGCCAACATAGCGCCGCATAATGGCCACGCTTTCTTGGAGGTAGTACTCCTTCTTCTCCTGCACAATACGCATCTGGCCGTAGCTGCTGTTGAGCGTGTTGCCCTGGATAGGATCGTTCATGGCGTTTGTTTTGGCGGTGCTGGCCTCGTCGCTCTTGGACGGCTCGTATTTGTGTACATTAGGGTCGATGCGCACCATGGCCTTGTATAGAATGACCAAAGCATCCTCGATGCTCTTGAGACCGCGGGCGTCAAAGTTCTCAACCTTGAGGACATCCAGATGACGGCTGCTAATGCTGCATGTGTCCAGAATAAGCTCGAGCTCCTTCTTCAGAGCCTTCTGATTGGCAGCCTGAACCTGGAGACCTTGAGACTGGTTCTCAATGTAGGCAATATCATCGGAGATAGTCTAGCACCCGTTGATTAGTAATGAGACATGCAATACGGTTAAATCTACCAAGCTGACAACTTACACCAAGTTCAACGCTGTAGAGCGTTAGAAGATTTTCCAACTCGTCGCACTCGGTAATCACCAAGTCAATGCCCTGGCGCACGTCACTAATGCGCTCGTCCTCTTCGCGGATGCGAGAAAGCCAGCCTCCAGCTTGGGCTTTGTCGATTTCGCGCTCGATTATCTTCATAGGCTCCCAGCCGTTTGAGCGCATCTTTTGCCCTGGAATAAAGCCAACATAGTCCAGCCATTTGCTAAAGTCTGTGCTGCGGGTGTCGTCTAGCACCGAGGGATCAATTCCAAGCGAAGTCAAGAATTTGGCGTCGTTTCCAACCATGATTGATCGCTTGCCCTCCTCCTTGGCCAGCTTCTCGTCCTTCTTTGGCACAGGAGGGGCGGCACTTTCGTCCGTCTTGGCCGGGGCTGTGGCTGTGGCATCGGGGGGTGTCACTGAGACGCTGGGGTTCACAGGCACGGGCGGCTTCTCGGGTTCGGGCTCCACCTTGGGTGGGTCTGGCCGGGGGGGCGCAGGGACAACGGCATTGATTCCATCGGGTCCCTCTAGGGATTTCAAAGCAGCCTGGCGGAGACGCTCACCAGCGCCACCGGGGCGAGGCTTGAAGGCGCCCGCAGCAGCAGCAGCCTTCCACAAAGATCCAGCAAGGTCGGGCTTGGACTTAGACTTGATCATCGACTTGAGACCAGGCTTGTCTTCGGAATCTGATGCTGGCGAAGACGCAGTATCGTCGAGACGTCTTGATTTGATCATCGGGCCTAGGCCAGGCTTGTTGACGGCCTCGGGGTCCCCATTTGGTGGCAGTTCTGGTTCCGGTGCATTGGCTAGTACAGCCTTGGGAGGTTGTGAAGATATTGAAGGAGCGGGTGACGCCATGGTGCTGGGTGCTCCACGGTTGGAGCCAGTGCGTGTCGAATCAATGGAATCATTTTGCTGGCGATCTCCTGTGGTGGAACCTGTTTCTGACCTATAGCCCGCAGATGTGTTGCGGGTTGACATGCGGTCCATGTTTCGCGGGGGCGGTACCGGGTCCCGTTGTTTAGGGCTCATTAGAGGGGCCGGTACAAGGTCGTTTTCCACTATATTTGGTCGACTGGGATCCATGGGCGGTCGCTTTCTCTCGGGAGGGGGTGCCTCAAAGGCAGATGACTTGAGTGTCTCGGGCGGTTTGTCGGGGAAGTGGCGCATATTTCCAGACGAAGAAGAGGCTGCCATGCTAGCAGTGGCCCCGACGGTGGCCCCAACAGCGGCCCCAACAGCGGCAGCGGCAGCAGCAACGCCACTGCCATTGTTACTAGAACCATGATCGGCCCCAGAATGGGCACCACCAGCAGAAGTGTGTGGTTGGCTTGCACGCCCACGGGATCGGGGGCGGAAGTTGGAGGCGTCTTCGTTTCGGGACATAATGGGCGAGTCTTGGTTCTGGGTGGTGGGAGTCAAGCGCCGCATATTGGAGGGAGTATTGAAGGGTGGTCGGTTGGAGTCTATGCTGCCGTTAGGAGAGCTCATGAGGTTGTTCTGAGAATTGCGGACTGGCCCTGTAGAAAGCCGTGGCGGAGGGGGCACAAATGGCGACGAAGCTGCGGAGCCAGGAGCTGATCCAACTGGCGTCATGGGCGGCTTTGGGCCGACCAAGCCTCTATCCAGCGAGGGGCGGCCATAGCTGGTTGAGACTGGAGGCGGTATATGTTCTTGAGAGTGGCTTGGCGGAAGGGAGGGGTTGCTGTAGGGAGCTGATGGGGGGCGCGGCGGGGGGCCTGGTGAAGTTCCGGCACGACGACCAGTCCCCAAAATCATATCAAGCTCTCTGGGGTCAAAGCCAGACAGCTCGGGGGTGCGCCCGCCAGTGTATTTGCCATAGATCTTGACGAGACTGGCGATGAAGAATTTCTTTTCCTTGTCGGTCTGTGCTTGCCAGTAGTAGGGCTTCTGAATTGTGATCAAGAAGCCAGTATCTCCAGCCCATAATTTCTGCGTAGGGTCGGCATTTGGACCGCTGTAGCTCTGTATGTGGCTGATGTCGTCGAAGTTCCAGGTTTTGCCAACGGAGAAGGAGCCATTAGCATTCTCCTTGGACTTGTGCATGCAGACTCGGCCAGACCTCCGCACGGCAACGATGATTACTCGAGGTTTTTGACTGTCGGGAGTGCGTGACTGGGGCGGGGGAGGTGAAGAGGGATAGTTTGAGAACTCGGTGATGCGAAGATGTGTGATGTATGTTTCCTGTACTAGAGATCAAATACGGGCGGGGTCAGCGGAAAGCTCAAGGTGGCGTGGGGTAGAGTGTGAGAGAGAGACGGTGATTGCCAGACTAGTCAAGGCTATAGTGGCTACAGCCAAGCCAGACGACATGGAGATGACCAGCGTAAACACGTTTGTGGAGAGTGAGGAACTGGGAAGCAGGCGGGGAGTAAAGTGAGAGCATACAGGTACCGTCGGCATCCTTCCGTGAGAAGCAGCTCTCGATAATTCGGCGCTTTTCATCATCGAAGCGCTGGGCGCGATTAACGCTCCCATTCGCAGAGCCTCGGTCCATGGCAGGCCAATCGGCAGCAGCAGTATCGTATCAGAGGCAATGTATATGCTAGCTGCCACCGCAATAGCAGTTGTGCGGAGTGTAGAGCGGGCTGGAGGGTTTCGAGGGGTTTTGATTTGGCGAGTCCGAAGGAGTGGGCGGAGTTCGTCAGTAGCACAACAAGGCCAAGCCAGGGCCAGGCCAGATTTGGCGACCAGAGGGCGGGGGAGGGATGTTGCAGAGGTCTGGAGAGGTCTGGAGAGGTCTCGAGAGGAGAAGCTTAGCTGGCGAAGGTTGGCGGCTGCGCTTGGGCACAGGGCATCGTTCAGGTGTAAAAGTCCGTCGCTCACTCAATCAATGCAATGGCGAAAAAGAAAAAGAAAAAAAGGCCGCGAGGAAAAATAGGCGATAAATTGATTAAATCAACAGCGAATAGCTACAGTCTGAAGGGCGGTGATCGGCCAGCTTGGTGACCGGTGACTTGTGACAATGGATGAAGGGCGTTGGAGGAGAAGGCGAAGCAGGCAGTGCTGCGCTGGAGCTTTGCTCCTTGGTTTTAGTGGGGCCAGGTGGTGACGTTCTTGGGGCGCCTTGGGGTTTGGAGTGCTAAGTGTTAGGGTTGGCTCGGTTTTAACCTTGTGTTGAGTTCCATGCTCTGTGAGACATTAGTAACATCATTTGAGGCCAAGGAAGCGTCATGGTCTTTGATATGGACGAGGCATGACAATAACAATTAAGTCCGATATAGTCTAGGGGTTAGGATATCTCGCTCTCACCGAGAAGGCCGGGGTTCGATTCCCCGTATCGGAGTCAGTTAGCCACACTTGAAGTGGGCCGCAAACTTTTGATGTTGAAAAATGCGCATTACTTTTTGATCAACAGGAAGTTCTGAAGCATTTATAAAGTCCCTCTGTTCCTCGTCATATCACATACGACCATAGCTTGTAGAAAGCACGGGATCCCGTCCGCTCTCCCCTAGTTAAGCTACAAAGCGCTGGACTAGTACTACGGTGGGTGACCACGTGGGAATCCCCAGTGTTGTATGTCTTTTTTGCCCATGGGGAGGTCTAGGCTATGCTGTACTATAGGTGCTGATACTGTAGGCTACAGACACATACGACCATAGCTTGTAGAAAGCACGGGATCCCGTCCGCTCTCCCTTAGTTAAGCTACAAAGCGCTGGATTAGTACTACGGTGGGTGACCACGTGGGAATACCCAGTGTTGTATGTCTTCTTTTTGGCTTGGATATTCTGTTGTCCTTTTTACACACAAGACAGAGAATTGGCAAAGAGGTTATAGCAGGCCATGAGATACTCGAATAGCACATACGACCACAGCCTGTGGAAAATACGGGGTCCCGTCTGCTCCCCCCTAGTCAAGCCACAGAGCGCCAAACTAGTAGTATGGTGGGTGACCACATGCGAATCCTTGGTGTTGTATGTTTTTTTGTCTCTTTTTGAGAGTGACAGACCTACACATGTCTGGTATAGAGCACAATACCTGGCCTGGATAGTACATACGACCACAGCTTGTAGAGAACACAGGATCCCGTCCGCTCTCCCTTAGTTAAGCTACAAAGAGCCGAAGCAGTACTATGGTGGGTGACCACGTGGGAATTCTCGGTGCTGTATGTTGCTGCTTTCTTTCTTTTTGCTTCTTATTTTTGGGATTCGCAAATGCATGATCGGTGATGTTGAATGTGTGAAACTTTAGGCTCATGTTACACAACAGACTGCCATCCATGAGCTGGTCCCACAAATAGTGACACATGCCGTTTGCTGGTAAAGTACGAGACGGAGTCTACATTACAAACATACTCGAGGGTGAGATTGTCAGGTTAAGTGGTATCAGGTTTATATAATTGGTCATAAAGCCCGTAGGCAATGCGTGGTGGTAAATAATGATGCAAAATGTATAGGAAATGCAAAACAATGCAGATGAAACGACGAGAAAAAGGAAAACCTAACAATGCATCGACCGGTTGTGAACGATTGCTGGAATATCAGAGTAAGCAAAGAAATAAGAGCAGCCCGGAATGAAGAAAAGACACAATTCCTTGCCTGTTCCGGCCTACCTAGAGCTTGGGGTCTTTTCGGGCTGCTGGGCAGCTTCCTCGTCACTATTAGAGCTCTTTTCATGCTCGGCCTTCATGTTGTTCAGGCCCGTCTTGTGTTCAACATGATCCCTGCTCAGCTTCTTCTGCTTGATAAAGAGCGAAGCCAGTGTTCCAACAAAGCCAAAAACAGCAAACATGATGTACATCGTGGTGATTGACGACGCATACATGGCCTCAACCAGCATCCGCTGGGCTTCGGGCAGACGCCGGACCATGGTCACACTGGTGGCGGCGTTGTGGCCAGAGAAGCGCGCGGCCAGGTCGGGGCCGAGCTCGGCGTCGAGGCGTCTGTAGCGGATGTCCATTTCGTTGTTGAAGACGGCACCGCCGACGACGATGGAAATGGCAGCAGCAATCTGGCGGAAGAAGCTGAAGGTGGCGGTGCCCGAGGCAATGTCGCGCGGGGCAACGTTGGTCTGGAGAGCAATCAGCGGGGCCTGGAAGTTGGGGCCGACGCCGATGCCAGCCACGAGCTGGTAGAGGATGATCTTAGCAAGCGATGAGCGTTCGTCGAGGTTGATGAAGAGGCCGAAACCGAGGGTCATGATGGCCATGCCGGCAACAATGATGGCCTTGTACTGGCCGGTCTTTTTGACAAAGATGCCGCCAATGGTGGAGAAGATGGCCAGAGACACGATGAAGGGCAAAAGGTAGTAGCCTGACTGCAGCGAGGTGAGGCCCTTGGCGCCCTGGAAGTACAGCGGAAGCCAGTACGAGCCGGACTGAAACACAAAGGACTGAAAGAAGGCTATGGACAGGGCGGCTTGGTTTCCGGTGGTCTTGAAAATGCGCAGCGGGATGACGGGGTACTCGGCAACCTTCCACTCAACGATGGCGAACAGCGCAATCATGACAACACCAAAGACAATCAGGCACACCACGGTCGGCGAGTCCCATGGGAAGGTGATGCCGCCGAACTCCAGGGCGAGCAGGATCATGGTAGTGCCGCCGATGACCATGAGACTGCCTGCCCAGTCGACGGCAGCAAGACCCTCGCGCATAGAGGTGCGCGGGTTGTGCAGCTTGAGGAAGAAGAACAAGACGACCATGCATATGGCGCAAATGGGCAGGTTGATGTAGAAGCACCAGCGCCAGCCAATCTCGGTCGCAAAGACACCGCCAAGCAGCGGGCCCGAGGCCGAGGCCACGGCCCAGACCAGGCTGACCATGCCGAAGTGGAAGCTGCGCTGGCGCAGGGAGAAGAGGTCGCTGATGCAGATGTTGACGAGCGAGATGATGCCGCCGCCGCCGCCGCCCTGGATGGCGCGCGAGGCAATCAGCATGGCCATGCTCTGCGAGACGGCGCACAGCAGCGAGCCGAGGAAGAAGATGGCGGTGGCGATGAGCAGCACGGGCTTGCGGCCCCAGATGTCGGACACCTTGCCCCAGATGGGCACCAGGGCGGCGTTGGCCAGCATGAAGGCGCTGCCGACCCAGGTGTAGCCCAGGCTGGAGTTGAAGTCGGCGGCGATGGTGGGGATGGCGGTGGTGATGATGGTGGCGTCGAGGGCGACGAGGAAGATGGCGGAGGACAGGGCGAGCATGATGATGACGGTCTCGGTGCGCGTGCGTGTAGCGGGGGCGGGGGCGGGGTCTGCGGCGGGATCGAGATCGGACGGGGTCTGCGGCGCAAGAGTGGTCGTCGTCGTCGTGGCGGCCGTCTTGTCGGGCGTGGCGCCAGGCGCATCGGCAGGGTGGTTTTCGGGGGCCATTGTGAGGCAGGTGAATACTGGGGCAGCCAGATGAAGATGACAGACAGAGGCTGGAAACAGCTAGTAGCGGTCAGTGATGGCCAATATAGTAAAAAGCTAGATGCTGGGCATGTCTGGCTGCTGTGGATGGACGGACGCCGCAGGTATGAATCATGGCGCACGAAAAATGAATCACTAGGCCGGCCCTAGCGTGCAGCTTTTGTACGGCGAGCCACCGGAGGCTCGTGCCTATATACATGTGCGTGAGTATAGCGTAGGATGGCTACTACGACAACGGCGCTCGACGCGAAGAAGAGGGAAGAAGGCAGGCTCGGAAGATTTTCGAGGTATTTTATGTCTTTTATTCCTTTTATTCTTTTTTTTTCTTATTTCCTCGTGCCGACTCGCCGAGCCCAGATCCTGCTTCACCGCCTTTGCGCGCCTTCGCAATGAGCCGATCTCCGGGCTGGCCAGGCTCATATCCGGCTGGAAAAGTTCCTGATCGAGTTCCATTTTCCATTTCTTCTGTCATACAAGCAAGCTGCCTGTCAGATTGAGCATGGGCTCCTTGTGTAGGGATGTCTTGGCGGCCTGTTCTTTTCTGTTCTTTTGCTTCTTTTGTCATCTCCCTTGCGGGCAGAAAAAACAGGGGGCAGAAAACGAGGAAAAAAGGAAAAAATTAAAAATACCCAAAAAATTGTTCTCACCAACCGAAATCGAATCGGTGACCTTTCGATGGCAATTCTTGCAAGTTACAGTCGAACGTGATAACCAACTACACCATGGTGAGTTTCGACAGTGGTTGACCACTGCGCATGGCTTCTTGGAAAGGCAGCCTGCAATCAAATGCTATAAAGGATACCATCTTGATTGTTGGCCTGTTTGACCACTGTTGCTTAGACCAACCAAACCGCCTTTCCTGTCATACGCACATCTTGATATGCTCCCCGCTCCACCATCCAGACGAGAAGACGGCAGCGATGTGCATCTGCTGCTTTTGTGCACTGTCCATATAGCCTGTCGGCTTTCTCGAGCACTAGATAAATCGCGCCCCGCTCAGACGATCACAGCCCTGACCATGTTCTCGGCGTCTCGGCTCCGCGCCAATCGGGCGGCCACCGTGCTATCGGCCCAGACCAGTCCCAGCGCCGGCGTCGGACGGACTCTCCGTGCCTTTTCACAAACACCGTCGCCGGGGAGCGGCGCGCGCAACTACAATGTAAACCCGTCCGTCCCCCCGTTATATGCACCCCCGCACTGACACGCCCGCACCCAGGACGCCATCGAAGCCCTCAACTCGCTACAGTCCTCCTACGCCGTCATCCAGGCGCGCAAGGCTGCCAACGCCAAGCCCAACCAAGCGTCGGTCCAGGAAATGCACACGTACCTCACGCGCCTGGGCCACTCGGCCGCCGATCTCGGCCGCCTCAACATCGTGCACGTGGCCGGCACCAAGGGCAAGGGCAGCACATGCGCGTACGTCGACTCCATGCTGGCCGCGTGGCAGCGCGCCTACGCCAGGCCGCGGCGCACGGGGCTGCTGACGTCGCCGCACCTGATTAGCGTGCGCGAGCGCATCCAGCTGGACTCGCAGCCGATTTCCGAGGCGCTGTTCACCCGCTACTTTTTCGATGTCTGGGACCGGCTGGAACGCGCCGAGGCCGAGGCCAGGACTAAGACTGGCACGCACACAGACGTCGTGCAAATCAGCACACGACCAAACTATGCCCGCTACTTGACCCTCATGGCGTACCATGTGTTCCTGCAGGAGGGCGTGGACGCGGCTGTTTTGGAGACGGGCATTGGCGGCGAGTACGACGCCACCAACTTGGCACCGGCGCCGGCAGCCGCAGGCATCTCCATGCTCGGCATCGACCACGTGTTTGTGCTCGGCGACACCGTCGACAAGATCGCGTGGCACAAGGCGGGCATCATGAAGACCGGCAGCCCGGCCTTTTCCGTGCCGCAAGTGCCTGCAGCCGAGGCGGTGTTGCGGGCCAGAGCACGCGAAAAGGGCGTGGATCTGCAGTTCATCGGCCTGGACCCGAGGCTGGCCGGCGTCAAGATCCAGCCAGACGCTGATTTTCAAAAAATGAACGCAAGTCTGGCAGTAAAGCTGGCAGAGACCGTGCTGCACAAGGTCGACCCCGACTTTGCCTCGAGAGCCACATCCGCGGCTTTGCCGGCTGCGCTCGTCGATGGACTAGAATCTGTGGTCTGGAAGGGCCGCTGCCAAGTCAGTGTCGAAGGCAGAGTCACGTGGCACCTCGATGGTGCCCACACGATCGACAGTATCAACGTGTGCTCGCGCTGGTTTGCGCAGGAGAGCAGCAAGAAGTGAGTCTATTATGTTCTTGGGCACACATACCTGCAGCTAACTAACCTCCACATTCTCCCTAGAAACACTGGCGGTCCAAAGATGCTCATCTTCAACCAGCAGGACCGCAAAGAGGCCGTTGACTTCCTCGACGCCATGCACAGCGTAGTCTCGGAGAACGGCGTAAATTTTGATCACGTGGTGTTCTGCACAAACGTGATCCGGAATCCCAACAGAAACGGTGAGCCCGGAAGGAGCACCCACAGACACTTTATATACAGCCCACTAACCAGCCTGCTTCTAGATCTCGTCAACAACCAAGTCGATGCCGAGCGCGTCAAGGCCCTGACAGTCCAAAACACGCTCGCCGAGAAGTGGCGCCAGATCGACCCCGCAGTCTCGGTCTCTGTGGCGCCAACAGTGAACGACGCCTTGGACATAGCGCGGGGCTTGGAGGCTGGCCTCGGCGACGGAGAAGGCGTGCAGGTCCTGGTCACGGGCAGCCTGCATCTCGTTGGAGCCGTGCTTTCAACTATGGAGTGAACTGGGCCATGATTTGTGTGTGTGTGTGTGCATGTAAACCCCGCCTTCAGTATGCTTGCCAATGTCACGCAGTACAGAGTACAGCGCAGTGTATATATCTACAACTATCAAATGCTTAATGCGTATATAGCCCCCGCCATGTGCCGCCCCCCACCCGTGCCGCTCCCCACCCATCAGTCCATGTTATCCAGATCGCCGCGCAGCACCCGCAGCGCCGCAGCCACCAAGTACAGACTGCCCGTCACCAGCACCTTTGGCCGCTTCTGGCGGTTCGACATCTGCCTGCTCTGCCAGTAGATGCCCTTGATGGTCTCCAGCACACTGCGCGACACAAACGTCTTGGTCTTGGGGGAGAACTTGGCAAACTCGTCCTTGGCCTTTTGCTGGATCTTCAGCGGCCGGTCGCTCTCCTTGCCGTCGGGCACGGGATCGGCGTCGTTGCGCGAGAAAAAGGCGCGGCGGAAAATCAGCTGGTACGACGTCAGCGCCGCGTACTCCATCATCATGGTGCTGATCAGTGGCGCCGAGTCGCGCGTCTGCTGGTTGAACACCAGGAACGGCGTGTCGTCGGGCTCCAGGTCGGCCACGAACCAGCGCACCGTCTCGCGGATGCTATCGACCGTGTGCGCGCCGTCCAGGTACAGCTTCATGCCGTCGGGCATCGTGACAATCTCGCAGCGGCCGCGCAGGTACGCGTTAGTCAGCCCGTCGCCCACCCACTGCGGGTACTCGCCGGGCTTGTGCGCCGAGTCGAACGGCATGCCCAGGTGCGTGCAGGCCGCGGCCAGCGCGAGCATGCGGTTGTTACACTGCACGGGCCCGTCGAGCAGCGCACCGGGCATGTCGGCCCACGGCGCCAGGTGCGCCGTCGGGATGACCGTCAGCGGCGTCTTGCGCCACTCGGCGCGCTGGTGCAGCACGCGCAGCTGGCTGGCGCTGGTCACCTGGTTGACAAAGGCCGGCACGCCCGCCTTGAAGATGCCGGCCTTGTGCCACGTGATCTCGTCCAGCGTCGTGCCCAGGAACTCGGTGTGGTCGATGCCCAGGTGCGTGATGACCGACGCGCTGACGGCTGCCGCCGGCAGGATGTTGGTGGCGTCGTACTCGCCGCCGATGCCGCACTCGATGACGGCGTCGCGCACGCCCTCGCGCATGAACGCGTGCAGCGCCATCAGCGTCATGTAGCGGAAGAACATGGGCTTGGTGGCCGGGCCGTTGGGGTCCGGCACGCCGTCGCCGGCGTCTACCGAGGCCTGGCTCAGCCGCTCCCACAGCTCGAAAAAGTACTTGGAGAAGAGCTCGCGCGAGATGGGCCGCCCGTCAATGGCAATGCGCTCGCGCACGCTGATCAGGTGCGGGCTGGTGTAGCGCCCCACGGGCCCGCGGCGGGCCGGGTTGTTCTGCAGAATGGACGCCGTGTACGCCGCCGTCGAGCCCTTGCCCTTGGTGCCGGCGATGTGCACGCAGCGCAGGTTGTCGGCGAGGTCCTGCGTAGAGTAGCCGGCCCGGTGCAGCCACTTGTTCATCTCGGACATGGCCTGCGAGTTGAGGTTTGCCGACGAGCTGGTCATGTGGAACTGCATTGCCAGCGTCTTGTTCGACTCGATGCTGTTCAGCATGTTCAGCGCCGCGTCATACGTCTGGTCATGCACTAGGGTTGTGGTGATGCCCCGTCGTGAGTGTGGCCAGGGTTGGGGCCACCATGGCCGAGAGCTGCTGCACAGTGACGGCCGCGGTGACGACGGACATGCGCGCCCGGACAAGGCGCGGCTTTTTATTTGCTGTCGTAATCCATGGGACTGATGTATTATCGTCATTCTGGCTGGGGCTGTGTGGGGCGTGGGTTTGCAGTGGCGCGGTTGTGGATGGTTGAGGCCGTGAGAAGTGCCAAACACCAAGAAAATTATCACGGCCTGCTTACGTCAGCAAAAGGTGGAACGGGTTTGGAGGCAGAAGAGGAAGAAAAGGCCTGAAAATCGAGGGAAATCCTGGAAAATCCTCGAAAATCCCGTAAAAGTCCCCCAGTAAAGCTGCACCCTCTTCACATGCTACTCTGTCTTGCAGCTTGCGTAAAACATATATTTGCTCCCCCCAGTCCGTCTATTGCTACTGTACACTTGGAGCTCAAAGGAACCCGGCTTCACAACTCCCTTCTCCGCAGCTCTACTCCTGCTGCTCCAGCCTCAAGCTCTGCAATCTCGCCTCGGTAGAAATAACCTGTACAGAGCCATGTGTATTAGCGCCGTGTTGTCAACAAAAGGAAATAGGGAGGGGGTTCAAATTCACTTACATCCAGAGCCTGCTGCACCTCCAGCACCTTGCGCACCTCGCCCAGCCAGTCGCGGCTCAGCATCTTGGCCCAGCCCGAGAGCCCGTTGACCTCGCGCGCGGCATTGTCCAGATCGCCCTCCTCGAGGTACGTCTGCGCCCGCGTCAGGATGCTCTCGACGTCGTCGCCGTCAGCCAGCCCCGACTTCTTGAACATGACCTTGCTGAGCAGCACGCTGGACGCGTGGCTGGCAACGCCGGCATCCTCGGGCAGCAGCGACGCCTTGCGGACCTCGGACGCCACGCGGCGGAAGCGGTCGACCAGCTCCGACGGCGCGGCAATGCCGCGCTGGTACGCCGAGGGGTTGATGGAGGCGACGGCCGCGTCGACCACGGCATCCTCGGCGGCAATCTCCTTGAGCGCCACCAGCTCCGACACAAACGGCTTCGAGTGCTGTGTGTTCTCGAGCGACGCGCGCACCGCCTCGACGGCAACGTGCAGCTGCTGCGTCTGCAGGTTGCTGTCAACCACGGCGTTCCAGCCGTCGGCCAGCTTCTCCAGGCCGCTGACGGCCGTCGAGAGGTCGCGCAGCTTGGCCAGGCGGCCGTCGCGCTCAGCCTCGACCTGGGCCTTGACTTCCTTGGTGAACTGGCGCTTGAGGCTCACGGCCTGCTCCATGAGCTGGGCGTTGAGGCGCTCCTGCATGAGCTTCTGCTCGCGGTCTTGCAGCAGCTGCACCTTTTCGTCGTACGCCTTTTGGATACGCTCCATCTCCTGCTCAAACTCCTGGCGCCACACAATCTCCTGGTTGACCATGACCTGCTCCACGCGCTTGACCATCTCGTCGGCGGCCTTTTCAAACTCGCCCACCTTGCTGGACACCTCGGCGGCAGCGCTCTTCTTGGCATCGGTCTTGACGCCCTCAATCTTGTTCAGGACGTTGCTGACGCCCTCCTTGGCCTTGGTGATGGTGGATCCGTAGCGGGCCTGGGCATTGTCGGCGTTGATGACAACAATCAGGTCGTTGACAATGTGCACCAAGTCCTGCACAATGGCGTCCTCGGCGTTCTTCATCTGCAGCAGGTCAATCTTGGCCACGGGGGGTATCCGCGAAGGCTCGTTGACCTGGGGAGGGACAAACTCGGCCTCGTCCTTCTTGGGAGCAGCGGCAGTCTTCTTGACCACCTCGGCCGACGGCGAGAGCGCCGCCTTGGGCTCGGCCTTGGCCTTGACCACCTTGGGCTCAGCCTTCATGGCCTCGGGCTTGGGCTCGACCCTCTTCACCTCAACGGGGCCAGCACTGGTGCGGCGGGCATCGTTGGAATCATCCGTTCTTTGCCAGGCTCTGGCAGCTTCACACGTCGATGTTCAAAAGGCAGCCCTCAACTGCCTTTACGTCCTCTACACAAGAGTGACGTTCAACG
>JAXHKQ010000246.1:0-31509 GCA_038407185.1 Chalaropsis ovoidea | reverse complement strand
CCTCTCTCTCTCCCCCTCCCCCCCTCACCTCCTCCTCCACCTCCTCCTCCTCTCCCCCCCCCCCTAATATATAAAAGAAAGTCAACCCAGACCCAGTATTAACCGTGCGGGCATCACTTTTTTTCCTCCCCATTAGCAGCCTCCGCCGTTATACTCTGAGGCTTCGCCTCATTCTTGTCTGCCGTCGCCGCAACTCCGTCTGTTGAGTCAAGTGAAACGTCCGCCGCCGCGGCCTTGGGCGAATTGTCCTTGGGAATCTGGCTCTGAAGATCCTTTTCCTCTTCGACGCTATCGAACATCTCAGCATCCTCGTTCTCCAGGGACATGTTGCTTTCATTGCCATCACCCAGGAAGATGATTCTGCCAGGGTAGTTTCCAAGGCCAATCCGATGAGCCTTGATCTTGTCTTGCTCATACGTGTCCTCCATCTCGTGAAAGCCATGGTGGATCCCGGGTCCCCGGAACTCGGCTGTACGACGACACAACGTCAGTATTGGGCGTCAGTGGCCGAGATCTAGGATATCGGATACTCACCATACTCAGGAGGGGCACAGGGGCCATCGCCATCAGCAACCCTCTGAGCAACCTGCTCGTACCACTCCTCCTTGGTCTTGCCATTTAGGAAGGCAACAATAGACATGGTCATGTTGTCACAGCCGACGCCACCAGTTTCCGAGTTGGAGGCAAGGCAGTTATCCATCATGTTCTCGCAGATCTTGTCCAGGTCCTGCTTGGCGGCAATGCCGCGGCGGACAAACTCAATGACAGCCTGAGAAGACTGGCAATCCCAGATTCCTGTGCGAGAGAATATGAGTTAGCATGTTTCCTGTGTCATGTTTCTTTCTGTTTTTCTTTCTTGCAGGGCTTCGCTTACCATCGCAGGCGACCACCAGGAACTCGTCGTCCTCGGTGAGCTGGTGAGTCTCCACATCGGGGAAGACGGTCACTATTTGTTGCTCAGGAGGCAGATCGGCACTCTTCTTGAACTCAAAGTCGCCAATGGCGCGAGAAAGGGCAAGGTTGCCGTTGACGCGGCCAAAGTCGACAAAACCGCCAGCAGCAGTGATGCGGGCCTTTTCAACGTCGAGGGTAGGCTTGTGGTCATTGGACATGGGCTTAGCGCGGCCCTTGATGCCAAGAACACTGCGGGAGTCACCAGCGTTGGCCTGTAGATGTATGTTAGTCCAAGCACACGCATACAATAGTGGGGGGATCAGGTATAAATAAAAGAAAGAAAAAAAACTTACGACGTAGAGCTTGTCGCCGACAAGCAAAGCCACGCAGGCCGTGCAGCCAGAAACCTCATCCTCGTACCTTGGGTCTTTTGTTCCCTTTTGTTAGCAACAGTCAATCTTGCAAATGGGAAGCTTGGGCACAAAAATTACTGTTGAGAATGGCTCTGTCTGTGGCGAGGAAGCAGTCCTCAAGTGCCTTTTTGAAGTCGCCTTCTTTGAAGGCATCCTGCTTCACCAGGATCTCATGGATGTGCTTTCCAGAGAACTGGGCGACTCTGTCACCACCGTGGCCGTCAAAGACTCCAAAGAGCGACATCTGGCCGTCGACGGTGCTGGTCTGTTTAGTAGCGGCGAGGAGGTCGAGAATATTGATGTGAGAATCCTCCATGCTGATACGCCAGCCCTGCATAGCAGAGACACCGTAGAGCAGCTTAGAGTCTTCGCCCTTCTCCGACGTCTATTGAAAATGCAAGTTGTCAGCATGTGTTGGAGTGTGTGTAGCTCGATTTGTAGAGCTCAAGGTTCAATTCGCATTGTGCCATGTCAATCAATGCTTTGTGGTGTGGTTGGGTCCTTTTCCTGCTCAGTCGTGTCTCAGAGGGGGTCGGACAGCTATTCTGGAGTAGAATACGTCATGTATGGGTAGGTAGGTGGAAGGGAGTAGCAGCGGCCAAGGCGGCTACGGCGGAATTTCTAAATGCGGAAGCCGGAGCGCAAAAAGACGGGGTGGACAATGAAATAGGAGTTGGAGATTTGTCCCAACAAAGCGGCGGCGGGCGGCGGTTGTCGTGAGTGAACGTAGCAAGTGGTTTTTTTTTTCAACAAAAGAAAAAGAGCACAAGCGGTGGCAAGGTTGTAATTCAGTTCGTGGGTTGTAGGCGGGCGAGCAAGGCTGATTGAAATCGGCAGAATCGTGGCGGCGGGCAGCGAGTTGAGATAGCAGCCGCGCGGGGTCGTGAGGAGGGAAATGGAGATGAGCAAGATTAAGAGAGTGGGCACGTGGTCGGTCGGCAGCGAAGCAGCAAAAAAAGCTTCACATGATGACGACCGAGGGCAAAGGTGAAGGCGAGCAGAGGAGAGAGAGAGAGAGAGAGAGTCAAGGCGACAGTGCAAGAGAAGAGAGACGGAGACAGAGACCAGACCGTGGCGGCCCAGGAGGCTGAAATTGGACACAGATGGAATATGAACCCAGCCTCAAAGGCCAAGAAACACGGTGCCGTAGCCACGGCAGGCGGCAAGACAAAGCAGGAGGTGGCATGTCATGGCATGACATGGCATGGGAGCAGGACGGGACGGTGCGGTGCGGTGCGGTACGGTGCGGAGATAAACATCGCAGAAACGGGGCTGGGTTGAATGAATAGGCTTACCTTTTCGACGACGGGCTCAGAAAGAGTCTGACCCATGATGAAGTTTATACGGGACGTGATCGCGGGTACGATTGAAATGGGAGTGGAGTGGGATTGAGGTTGAGAAAGAAGATTTGAGGAACAGGAAGAGGAAGTGGGCCTATGGATGAGCAAAGACGTTTGATCAGTCCAGGATAAGAAGGATGAACAGAACAGAATAGGTCGTGGGTCTGGTGCTGTTTGTCTTGTCTGGGACGGTCTGCCAGTGTGCCTATCTGTCTGTCTGGGCGTCTGGCTGTTGAGGGGGGGAGAGGGAGGAAAACCAGAGAGGCGCCACCAGGACAAGTCAGATTCAGATTGGTCGAGCGAGGATATGGCCGGAAGAGTATGTGGGAGGAAGAAAAGGGAGGGATGGCAATTTTGGCGGGTTTGGTAGAGAAAAAAAAAAAAAAAGACAATTATGAGCTGGAGAAAAAAAAGTAAAACCTCCGGCAAGACGGCGTCGGATGCAGGCCTGGTTTAGTGGAGAGGTTGTTGATAATCGCGGGGTTCCTTGGAACTGTACAGCACAAGAAATAAGCTAGGCCAGCAAGATTGGTTGAGCCACAGTAACCACGAGTTACAAATCCAGTGACGTTAGAGGAGGTCGACGCGGGGGGGGAGGAGGCCTGTTAGTACGGGACAGATGTCATTAGAGTTAGCAGTCAGGCAAAAGGCTGGGGGGAAGGGTTTGAGGAAAGGGGGGGGGGGGGGCTGCTAAACAGAAGCTGTGGTAGTACTGTAGGCAAATTGGGCTTTGGTTGTTGGAGATCTCTAACCTCAAACTGGACATTTCATGCCGTCGTTAGTAGATAAGGAGAGGGGAGAGGAGAGCAGAGGAGAGGAGGGGAGAGCAGAGGAGCGAGCAAGGTGCGTGCAACCAGGAACAGGCTCTTTTTGTGTGTGTCTTCTTTTTCTGCCCCAATGAGTGATACCAGTAACAACATCAAGCCGGCTGTAGCGGGTGGTGATGTGATGAATGGCATGGCTCAGGAACACGGCCTGAAGCAAGCACAGACAATGTGGGCGGGAATATAGCACGTACCAAGTGTAGCTCCAGTAGAATGACAATGGTTCCTGGCTATTTCGACTTAAGCAAGTCTTTTTTTTTTCTCTTTGCTTTGTTGCTTGCGTCTTTGTGTGCTGCCAAAGTTTGCTGCCAAAGTTTGCTGATGCTGGCCGCCGGAACAGTTTGGCTTTTGATTTGATGGCGATGGCTTTGGCAATCTGTCTACATATCACACGATGAGAGCGGAGAAAGAAGAACAGCGTGTGGTGAGGCTGAGAACAGAGTTTCACTCGACACCCTGATGGCGAAAAGAAAAACTCTTCAAATGATCGCGAGATGGGCAATTGCTGTATTCATTGAGTGCAGAGACGGCAGTCTGCTAGGTGTTTACTGGGTGTCTCCCAGCTGTTTACTTGGTGCCCAACCCACTACAGTCCACTGCAACCCACCCCACTACCACCCACTATAACCCCCTACAACTCCCCTACACCTACAACCCACAACACCATGCACTAGACTCCACAGTGCACTGATGGCGGGGGCGGGGAAAAAAGCTACCCAGCTCAAGCACCGCGCCCCAATCCACTTCACACCGTACCTCCGTCGCTCTTTCTCTTTGCCTCTTTCCCTCTTGCCCACCAGTGCGTGCCGCCCCGCCCCAGTGTACACACTGTGCTATGACGAAGTACTCCGTGTGACCACGGCGAGGTCTTGCACTGGCGTAAGGGGGCTCATTTACATAGCGGACAACCCTTCAACAGCCGCCCTTTTCTTTTCTTTTCTTTTCTTTTTTCTTCTTCTCCTTTTTATTCTTCTTCTTCCGTCCTCCCTTCACAACCCAATGCATCATCACCTGAAGCCCGACACGCACAACAAAATACCACTCTGAATGTGATCAAAACAGCTGCAGCTCTGGCCCCGAGCCTGCCATGCCAGTCCATGTTATGGACTTTCATATTTATTTGTTGCTATGTATTTTATACGGCCAGCCCAATATCAAGTTCGCTCAATGCGCAACGCAGGAAACTATAGTCAAGGAAATAGAAACAAAATGAAAAAAAAAAAAAAAAAGAAACATACTGTGTGGGAGCGGATCAACATGTTCAGTGAATATGAAGCATCCCGTTGCCCTCCCCCGCCCCTCGTTCTTGCCAGCCCCAGAGAGAGAAGCACCCTGCCCTCCCTCGCCGGCTCAAATAAACCCGCCCTCAGTGCCTAATGAGTTCACCGTGCTCATCGACTGAAACTCCCTCGCCGTGCTAAACGACGGCTTCGACAACTGATAATCGCCAAAGTCAATATGCGGCAGTCGCATCGGCCCCGGGGTGTCTCCCTCATAGCCAATGGGAATCGACTGCATGAACTCGTCGCTAACGCCCGACCCCGACGTTCTCCTGCTGCTGCTCGCTTTGCGCCGGGAAGGCCCGTTGTGCGTCATCCGTCTGCGGTCACTGCCGCCTGCGTGCAGAGAGCTCTGGCGCGACCCTGACGAATACGTCCTCGACTCCGCTGACGACAGCGAGCGGCGTGTGCTCCCTGAAGATACCGTGCCGCCGTAGAGATCGCGGTACGGAATGTCGAGATACTCCCGCGAAGAACCCGACTTCCAGTTTTCAACAGCAAGCTGGTTTTCCTTGCCCTGCATCGACTCCAGGCTAGAAGTAGTTGGCTGCTTGTGGCGCTCGTTCATACGCGGCCCCAGTGATACACGCATGTTGAGGTTGTTGCTGCTAGTGCTAGGCACAAGACTGCCTCGGCCGCCAGTTCTGCGACTGGACTTTCTCGGAATCATCGGTTCTCCCGGCGTGTATGAAAAAAGCCCGCCTCGGCTCGAGCCGGGGCGACTGTCGACCTGCGAGATGGAAGGCTTGCGGGAAAGCGACAACGGCGTAGGCGTCGCGTCGTCAGGATGGGGTGCGGCATCGGGCCAGACGCTCACCAATGGCGGTGACTGTGCGCGATGCATATTGTCCAGAAGCACCGCAGGAAGATGAGCCGGTGGCGGGGGAGAAGGCGTGGCTGTTTCGCGAATGGATGGAAGAGCCTCGGAGCTGGGAATATCAGGCAGTGATCGTTCCGTCCCATGGCGTATCCGGGGCAGTTCTTGCTCTTCTTCCTCCTCCTCATCTGTTCGTCCTGCGTCTTCACTCCGGCGAGCTTCCTGGTCCAATATATCGACCATGGAAACATCCCGGTCTGGACTCAAGTTAAGCGGCTCACTTGCTTCTGAAATCTGCGGGAACGAGCCAAGATCAGGCAAAGACGGTACACTAAGGTCTGGCCCACGGCGGAATGTCGTTGATGCCTGCGCCTCGGTATACCAACTCGACCGATCAGCATTGGAAACCAGATCGCTCTGGTAGGTAACGTCTCTTCCCAAGCGGGACGCTGTAGACATGAAGGCTTTCTGCGGCGACCGCGGGCCGGCTTCGATGGTAACCCAGGATTCGCTGCGGCGAGGGCCCGACTCGCTGAACGAGCGGGCAGTGCGTGTGTCGACTGTCAAATCACGCGCCATGTCAGAGTCAGAGTAGGCGCTACGAAGGCCTCCACCCTGGTTTCCATATGCATGCGGCTGTTGGCCATGGAACGTAAAGTTTTCGATGTAGCGATACTCCGAATCTGTGGGACTTCCCTGATAGGATGAGCGGGCTTCATTGCCGTGGAGATCCAGAGGCCGAGGTCGAATGACTTTCTCAATCACAATGGTACTAGGTCTGGGGTTACGCCGACGGCGGTGCTTGACAAGACACATGGCTATTCCAATCAGTAGCACAAGGCACACAATAGGAAGAATAACAACAAGGGCGATCTGCTCCTTGTTGAGCTTGTTGGACTTTTTACCTGACCCGTCGTCAGAATCCGAACTGGCATTGTCAGTGACTTCAACCATCGCCTGGATTGTTTGCTTAACGCCAGTTAGCGTCTGCGAGTTGGCAGTCACTGTCAACTGGAATACCGAAGGCTGCAGGTCCTCGGGAGCAGTGCCAGTGAGCTTCAGGCCATTGACTTGCAACCAGGACTGGTTGCTATCGATCATGATGGCAACATCCGAAGCATTCGAGAGATAGGAAGAAAAGTCGAAATCAACGGCCTTGCCGGGAACAATCTCGATCGAAGGCGTCTTGTCGGTAAATAAAGAGTCAGCAAGATTGATGACAACCTGCACACCAAGATTGTCTGAGAGTGAATCTTTGAACTGAATCAAAAACTTAGTAGACTTAGCCTTGGACGGTGCAGTTCCAGAGATGGCCCAGCTATCTTTATCAAAGGACACCCAAGAGGGCATATCTTCAGTGGCCACGCTGATATCGCTGGGCGAGACGCGCTCTCCGTCAAGCTGGATGTCGTCTTTTAGACTCTCGTAGCTAATGCTATCGCCCTTGGTCACATTGAGGACAATAAGTGGATTCTCCGACGTCAACTTGCGGGTTCCGACAGTTATATCAAAGGCCATTGAAATAGCCGAGAAGCCAGCCACATCGGAAGCAACGAATTGCAAATCAAAGACTTGCGGCGGGGAAATCAGAGACTCAAAGGGGGGCGATGTTCCTGAGAACTGCAAAGTATTACTGTTGAATTTGATCCAGGCGGGAAGAGGGCTTCCGTCTCCCGACACCGCATAATATTCGAGCTTGCCGAGAGCGTTGGCAAAGGTCGAGGGGTCAAAGGAAAAGTTGAAAGCAGTGGAAGGGTACAGCAGCAGAGACGACGGCGCTGAGAAGTCGCCAAAACCGGAAATTTGATCTTCCAGTGGCTTGAGAAGAGCCGGCCCGGGGTTCTTGGACACCACAACGGTGGCGTTCATCTCGGCAGAGCCCTCGCTGTCGGTGGCCACAAGGATCATGTCAAGGCCGGTTGTGTTCCCACTCGTCACGATGTCGTCGGGCGGGGTTCCATGGATTCTCCTTGACTTGCTGTCGACAGACAGCCAGTCCGGGGCGTCATTAAGACTGTATTTGATGTCGAGATTCGAGGTGAAGGTGTTGGCGGAGAAGATGTACGAGTACTCTCGAGATACTCTGGCCACGAGCGGGAGTTGTGAATTAAACGGAAAAGAGGCAGAAGGAGTGGCGGTAGCCGCAGTTGCAGCCGCCAAAACGGCCGCTAGATTATAAGCTTGCCGCATGGTGTAGGCCGGTGATTAAGGTGTGTATAATTATTGGCGGACGGAGCTTAGCCTCGTGATATTAAGTTTGTAGTGTATAAGTGGCGGTGCTCTAAAGAGAAGCAGGCATGGACATCTGCTGTAAATGATAGTAAGAAGAAAAGAAGGCAAAGGAGCGTATGCGAAGGAAAAAAAGAAGAAAGAAAGAAAGAAGAAGAATGCAAGTGAGTGAGTGATTATGGCCAATGCAACAAGACAGAAAGTAGAGCCAAGTGCAAGGAGAAACGAAGTATGTGGAGGTGGCCGTGATGATGGTCTTGTAAGAGAAGATGCCTCACCAACACCAACACCACGCTTGTATGGTGATATTGAGATTCCCTTTTACCAGGCACAGCTCAATCCCAGAAAAATCCCGAGAGCCTCCTCTGTAGACCATACTTCCAGCGAACATTCCACTCAGAGGGAAAAATATATGAGCAAAACTCCCCTCCTATTATCATTTCAGGGAACCGAGCAGCTAACGAGGTTCCAGGAATCCAAGAGCTATCGATAGCCCGGGCGAGCTACAGTCTCTAGGATTGAGATCAGGTACAGCGACCACGTCCAGGAATTCAGTGGCATTCCTCGAAGTGACATGACGAAGCTCGAGAGCCAGAGCCTTTTTTGGGGGCACAAGCGCTCAGAGGACGGCAAAAAGGTACTTTGACGCCAGCAATCGGCAGGCGTTTGTCCCAGTATTGAGACATCGAGGGATAGAAGAGTTGATACTGCGATGATCATGCGGGTAGACTATATGGGCGGCCTTGGTCCTAACGGTTATGGTTATTCTGTGTTAGCAATGCATTTCAAGCGATGGCAACGTGTTTCCAAGCATGGCGTTGTTCCGTCATGATACCTGGAGGCTTCAACCCACTCGGCGTCTGATTGTCCCGGCTATCGTGTAGCCACCCACGTCTTCCTGGGGTCGAGGTCGTGCGTGCCTTTTGCTCTGATCTCTTTGGTTATCCCTAGAACCAATTAGGTTCGCAAGCCAGCTTCAAGATTGGTCATAGAAGCACGACTGGGAGTTCTGAGGGGCCGCTGACCAGGGGCGCCCAATCCAATAACTCTTCATGGAAGAACCCTTCGAGGCGGCGATGATCTGCCCTCATCAACTGCCTTGGACCGAATAATGGTCTCTCTTGTACAAAGGCCTACAGGAACAAACAATGCTACTAGCGCGGTATGCATCTACAGCTAATGCCCTCAAGCGATGGGTCACTATCGAAATAATAATCAGGGTTTGGGTTATGTGTGTATCCGGTCTTTCCATTTGTGTTCAGGGCAAATTGCGTGTGTGTCACCTGGGGCTGTCACTACGATATTGAATTATTATTATTTTGTGCGTTCTAAGTCGAGATCTCGCCTCTGATTAGTTGGTTTGCAATTATTACAGAGGCAGGTACTATCCATTCCATGGAGCCCATCCGGGTCCTACTCTCAATACAGGAATATCTCTTAAATGAAGCTTGCACATTGGCGACGCAGACGCGGAGCCCGGCTCCGGTCAGGCGCAAATTAAGTACTTGTCGCCCCGTTGATCTGCACCCGCACTGCTCCGTCGGGCACTTTTACTCTGAGTGGTCAGCTTGCTTTTTTTTTCGATGTGCTACGCCTCGGGCGACGTTTCCTTGGCTGTTGAAAATTTCTCACACAGAAAAAGCATGTCATGGTTTCCCCTATAGCCCAACTTTTCTCTTCCCTTTCTCCCTGATACAACCAATTTATTGCCCTGAATGCCCCGCAGTATTGCCATGGTCGTATCATAGCTGAGGAACCCTAAGACTAACAAGTGACGTATAGTTTCAATACAATGCCTCAGACCCGGTTCCTCTTGTGTGACGTCTGACTGCGTGCTGACGGCAAAGCGCCCTGGCGAAGCTCGGGGCTCTACTCGAAACTCAGACCACCAGACCATGTTGCCTACACTTCATGCTTCTACACAGCAGGCCTCATGTCTACATATCTTCATGCGTGGACTCGCCTTAGCATTTGACCGTTACTCTGACAGTCAGTTACATGCGATATGGGGTATCATGCATGGAGTATAACGATAACGCTGTAGCTAGCCGCCGACTTGGTGGTCCAGAATATGCCGAAACACTGCATCCAACGAGCGCAACTCCAGGTCTCCATCATCGCCCATGGTTCTATATTGCGTCATTACACAGGCTATTCCTGGCTCGTGCCTTGAAATAAGACCGCCATCACTATGGGCCCGGCCCCTCTTTGTATGATCAAGACACAGCTGCAATAGCCCGGTCGCACAAACGCAGCCCATTCTACAGCCTTGTATGTGCCTCTGTTTAAGATAGGCGGTGACGAAATGACGGCCATCCGTAACTCCTACCCAGGCTCTCAGCCAAGCGACAAGTCCAACTGGACCGGAGAATCTTCCCGCCCTTCTGCGACTTTTCCGGTCGCTTCGAATCCCCACCGTTTATTCAGCAGCACGCCCATAGGCCCCGCACTGTGGCTGCTGCAGTTTGGCGATGGCTTCCCGGCTGTTTAAAGCCCGTTGGCCAATAGCTCAGATCTTGTCGGCACTGAGGCTTCTCTCTCTTTTATTTTGCTGCTATTCATGTCTGCTCTTTGACGAGCTTTATTGGGTATCGAATTTGCTTTGCACTCATGGACAATCAGACGGTGTCCCCCATTGTCTCTCCGGTGTGTGGTGGCTTTGTCTCTACTGTGTTGTGTGGCTGCCAAAGTGTACATATACATTGGATTTCCGAGGCACCATCACAGCAGGAAGGAAACTCACTCGAGTGGACGCAGGCTGTGCGTCTTCTGAGTTGATCGTTGCCAGTCTCTACGGCCCTCACACACACCATGAAGCTAAATGGCAATGGGATGCTACTGGTATGCTGCATGCTGGAGTATACCATGGCTTTCAGAAGCGCTGCTGAGTCGACCGACAGCAAAGTCCGCAGTGGGGTAGCATTATGCACGCATATGCCCTACCAGAGTCCTGCCGTACATGGTCGACGCCAACGGACAAGAAATTTCGCGTCGTTTCAGCCCAGTGCTGCATGTACAACCACCACAGACAGATGCATAGGCCCGGGCTGTCGAGTAAAATGGCAAAGTCTTATACAAGCAGCCATGGGTGGAATCAGAGCAACGCCACCAGACTTGTATCCATTCGGTCGACTCGATGCAGCGCATGAAAGAGGTGTGTGGGGATCTCTATGCACGTGGCTGGCGTGGTGTAGCCAAAGTAGCCCTGGTGTATACATGGAACAACGGCATACATGCAGAAGGAGGCACAACAGCTGGTTGCGGGTTTCCCAAGTTGTTGCGCATTCGTCGGTTTCTCGCGGTGTCAATATGCACAATGGACGTGTTTCTCGCACCCGAGACATGTCTTTTTTTTTTCTCGAGGTGTCTTTCATGTGAATGCTGCTTGTGTGCGTAGTACAATGGATATATGTCTGACGATGCAGGAAGTTGTCGTGTTACACACAGAATTGGAGGCGGATAAGATGACGACAACCTGGATCGCACCCTTTGAAGAAGCATTGCACAAAATTGGATGGCACTACATTTGAACTGGATAACACTCCATTTAAAACGTCGTTATTAGAGTTTCCAGTGCATGATATGAAAAGGATATGAACACTGCGGGCAAACTAGATAGAGGTTGCTCGTCTTGTCCTGCTTAGGGTTAGGGTGTTGGAACAGGAGAGAGTCGGTCGGCCTGGTCTGTAGTGCTTAGTCATGTGTAGTACCAACAGTTGGTAGCCATTTTTCCAAGTTCCTTTCTACTATTCCAGACCTCCCCTCGGAAGAAAGCTGAATCCGGAGAGCGACTCATTTAGGGCAGCGATTCCATTTAAGCCCGGTCCAAGTTTATCAGGGTTTGTCTTTGGCATGTCCCACCTGGAGGCTGCATTCAGCCGGATTGGTCAGAAGGTCTAGACGGGGGGTGTTGGTCTGGACCCAAGAAGAACCTTTTTTTTTTTTTCTTTCTCTTGTTCCGAATCTTCATCCTTTGGACTGATGAGAGGCTTTTCTGACACGATTTTCATGCTTGTTGGTGGGACTTCTGCTGCGGTTACAAAGAACTTTCGTTGGCAATGTCGCAACAGTGACCCTGGATGTGGAGTCTACCGGAAACTGCATCAAAGGCGGAGAAGAGAATTCAACAGTGCTGAATAAAGCGTGGCTTTTAGAGGAGGCTTCTATAGCGGGAAAGGGTGTAAGAACTCGGCACGTCCTTCTCTCGCCCTCCCGAAGTCGCCCATTGTCTTTGCCGTTAATGTGGCGGGCAGTTGGCCAGTTCTATTCTGTTGGCCAATTGGCTATTAGCAAGCAAGTCTATTCTGGGCCTGTGTAACAGAGTCCCACATTTCCATGGGGTCTGCGTAACACAGGTATAAAATGATTTTCGAGGCAAAGTCAGCCGAAGCCAAGGCCAAAGCCAGGCCGAGTCTGGGCTTAGGCACTGCTAAATAAGCAGATATTTACTAAGTGGCGGACTATACTAGCTTGCGAGCAAAGACATTGCCTTTGTCTCAGATCCGTAAGAAGCCTATGGAAGAAAGGTGGCAAGACGGCGAAGAGGTGAAAGAAGAGCAAAGAGTGGAAGAGGAGGAAGACGGAAAGATGGTGCAATTGCGGCATGTCTTGCTCGGGCTGTCGTGCTTGCCGCTCTCTTTGTTTGGAAAAGAAAGACGCATGCTGTACGTAGACTACGTGTCCCCGATCCCGAGTGACAGAGACGGGGGGGCATGTTTTGTTTCGATACAGCGGGCGCGGGGCAAGGGAAAGGCTATTTTGGCGGGAGAGATGGTACAGGCCAGTCGCCTGAGTGCATAGAGGCTTGTACCGATAGAGCCAAACGGTCTTTGGCTTTTTTTGGTGCTTAGCATGTCTCGGAGGGGCTCGACGGGCGGAAGGGGGGGGGGGTCAACACATCACGACGGCTCTTGTTCTACACACACGCCAAGCGGCCGAGAAGTAGACAGAAACAAAGACAAGAAGGCAAGACGGCGTGCTGGTTAGTGCGTGTGAAGAGGGTGAGGGTGCGAGGACGCGTAAGGGTCACATAGTCTGTGTACATGTATGTACCTAGTGGTCTTCTTTGTCTTGTCTGCAAATCACGTGCTCATGATAGCGCCCGACACATTTTTCTTTTCTTTGTTTTTTCCAGGCCGTGGCTTAGTTCAGGTAGACGACGAGGGAGCCAAAGACACATAAAATCGACAACTAAGACTGCATGCATGTAAGCATGTACAATGTACATGTACGTACAGGTATAGGCACAGGTAGGTAGGTACCCTCCACATGTATCGATGTACATGAAGACATACGTGTTAGCTAGCTGTGCGCATGTATATGTATGTACATGTGTACATAAGAAGCCGTGTGCATGTACATGCCATGGGTAGCGTCTATACCGCCCGGCTTGTGAGCCAATGTACATGGCGACCGACGGAGGCCCAGTTTTTTGTTTGTTCCTGTACTTCTGTAAACAGCGGAGCGGGGTTTTTGGGCTGTGGTTGGGTGAATGGATTGCATTGGTTTGATTTGGTTCACTGCTATGTGTCACTCCAATCTGGCTTCTCTACTTTTTTCTTTTCCTTCCGTTGTCAGTCTTGCTTTTCTCTTTCATGCCGCTTTCTTTGTTCTCTCTATTGCTAGAACGGAGGAGAAGATGGGAATACAGGGGACCAAACAAGCCTGTTAGAAGTTCCCTGAAAGAGCCTGAGAGCGTCTGTTTGTTTTCCCCTTTTTTTTTTCGAGGTCGTTTCAAGTGACAGTTTTTTTTCTTTTCTTTTTTCCTTTGCTTCTGGCAAGGATGAACCCGGCGTTTGTTGGCGCCAAACGAACCCAAGAATGAAGCTGCAAAGTTGCAGGAAGAACTTTCGAGATCGACACAAAGAACAGAACATAACAGAACATGTTGGCCTCTGTTGTCTCCTTCCAAAGCCGATCATGTACATAGGTACATAAAAGTACATGCATGGTAGATTCAGGCTCGGTGCCCATGTATGCATGTGTGTGTGTGTGTCCATCCAGGTGTGTGCTGGCCCTGTGCCCTAGTTCCCTGGCCTGGCCCAATACTGCTGGGAATGGCAGGAACGTTGTCCAGGTTCGTCAGCGCCTGCCTCTGTCCAGTCTGCCGGCCTTCTCTTTTTATTCGCATAATCGCAATATCCATCCATGCCCATTCATTCTTTCCCTCTGTGGCTTTGTCCCTCAGCCATCTTCAGCCATTGCTTCTTTCCTTGGGTTCCCTCCCTCCCTCCCCTCCCCTTTGTCAAAGTGTCAGCCACAGAATCAAATCGCTGTCTGTGTTGGCTGAGGCCCATGCCAGCCGGTATCCAAGCAACCAACCCTCTCTGTCTGCCACAGGCCAAAAGTCAACGTCACTAAATGTTTGACATCCCATCCCGCCCGTATTGTTACAGCTTTGATGCCTGCTGGACTGCTGGCCCTCTTTCCTTTTTTTTTGTTTTCCTTTGTAGCGCCTAGCAGTTCAGTTCAGCAACTTGAAACAGGGAGACAGGAGTCAAAGACGCAGGAGACAGGGAGCCAAGGAGAAAACGATGACTTGACTTGATGCCGATCACAACGGGCAGCTGTCGGATCGAAACATTCCCTCCAGTCCTTCCATTTTAGGCCCAACCCGCTTTCTGCTGGCATCGCATCGCAACTGCCAAGTGTAATTGTAATTGTAGTTGTGCGTCTTCTCTTCCCCCTTCCTCCCTTGACCTGAGAAGCTATGTGCAAATGAAGATCAAAAACAGAAAGAATGACAAAGAAAGCAAAAACTCTTTTCTTCCTTTCCTTCTCCAGCCTCCTCCCATGCTCCCCCATGCCCTAAAACTTCGCCGGCTTGGTATCGTGTACAAGCCAGCACACCCATGGCCTCGCCCATCACAGCGCATCGCCCGGGTATAGAGTACCTTACCTCCTCGCCTTCTCTTGACCGGCGAAGGGGTGGAGGTGCAAGCGAAAGAAAAGAAACTGCAGGGTAACCGCCGACCTTGTGTTTGTTCCTGCCTTGCCTTCCCTTACTTTCTCTTTGAAAAAAAAAATGAAAAAAAAAAAGAACGAAAAAAAAAAAAAAAAAAAAGGAAATGTCTCAGGCCAATCAGTATTTCTCAGGCTTCGTCGGCCGTCCCCACTTCCACTCCACCGGCACCGGCACCGGCACCAGTGCTTTGTACCTGGCTGGGCTCTAGGGAAGGAGCAAAAGAAAGAAAAAGGTTGTCTTCCTGGCGCTGGAGGTATACATGTGTGCGTACATGTGTACACATGTACATACGTACATACGTACAGTAACATGCACACTCCAAGCTCCGCGTTGGGCTAGGCGCCGAAGGGCTCACGTTGCAAACTCTAACGTCGCTCTGTCTGCCTAATCCGGTGCTGCAGAATGTTGTAATATTGTCTACAGACACATCATCGAGGCCTTTGGCCTTTTTGACCCAGGTCTAGAAGCCCTAGTTGCATCTATGCAGAGGCAGAGGCAGATGTTCAATTGGTGTCTTGTTTCCCTCCTTCCTTCTCCTTCCTCTTCGTGCAAGTGAATACAAGACAAGACGGCCATATGCGTGGCGTCGGTGGACTTGACGGCCAATGAATCAAGGCATGGATGGCGTTATTGTGGGGATTGTAAGTCAAGTCCGGAGTTCCCCTGGCATTGTAAGGGTTACGCAGGGCCGAACACAAACCCACAAGCAGCACGCACAAAGCAAAATCAATTAAACCGAGGACAAGGGAGGGGGAGGAAGGCACCCAACCAATGCACGCACACAGCTAGACTGGGAAATGGACAAGGAAACAAAGTGGACAGGCTTGCTCTTAGTTGAGTTAGGGCTTTGAGGCCTAACAAAGGAACTGTGATTTTTAGAGGGAAGGAGAAGAAGAAGGCGATAGCGAGGGGGCTGGGGAGAAAGTCTGGTGGGTGTTTGGGTTAGCCTCTTCTCTTGGCCAGCGGCGGGCCTGTTGACACAACCTAGACAGCATCTACAGCGCACCAGCCCACTGTAGACCAAGGCTAAGGCTGGCTGCCATTATCACCTGAGCTAACACAGGCGGGTTGGCAGGTTGGCAGCCCAGTAACAAGAGGGTTAACGACGGCCATGATGCAGTCGAGTCGTGGGCTTTGCTGACATGCTGCAATGCTGTAGCGGAGGGTGCCACTGGCGGCCTGTGTGCCTTGGAGGGGCAAGGGTTTTTACAGTGGTGCTTTATGCAGGTTAGGAAGAGAGGGGACGCAGAACGGGCTGCGCACACACCACCCATACTCACTCACACATGCAATGCACACGCACATACACATATGTACTTACACACACACACACACACACACACACACTTAACTTACAAGGCGGCAAAGGCAAAGGCAAAAAAGCAAAAGAGGCTAAAGCCGGTGGGCAACGGATGGGAAAAGTTCGTCGGTTGGAAAAACCCCCCCCCCCCCCCCAAAAAAAAAACGTGTTCCCAGAAAACTTGCGGGCTGAACGAAAGGAGGCAAAGCGGAGACGCACAACGACCACCAGCGAAAAGAGGTGAAGAGATAAAGTAGCGTAAAACATGAGGATGCAGGCGAGGATGGAGGATGACCGAAACGAATCTAGATTTTTCGCTCTTGGGCTCCCGTTCCGTTGGTTCACCCGTCGCCCGCCTCGGTTGATTTTTCTGTTTATTTTTATTTATTTTTTATTTTTCCGCATGGCTGACTTCTCCGGCTGCGGATGTCGCATGTCTTGCCCATACAGGAGAGGAAAAAGCCGTTTCAACTTGCGAGAGCGCGAGCGCCCCGGCGTTAGTGTCAGCATGTCAGCGTGCGAGGTGGTGATGCAATGCATGCAGAGCCTGGGCCGACACGTAGACAGATGGATGGATGAATGGACTTGTGGACTTCTGGACTTGTGGACACGCCACTGCATCCCTCTGCATCAGCTGGAGACTTCACGAATGCTATCAAACACTGGTCTGTCGGCGTGACTATTGCTGTGACTGGAACTCGAACTCCATGATTCGATGCTAGCTGTGGCTTTCGTCTCGCCCTAGGACGCTATCTAGGCGTATATATCACGGGCACATGGCCTTTTCTGCCGCCTGGTCTCGTGGGAGGATTGCTGTGAGCTTGTGACTATAGGACTTTTGTGCTCTGGTGATACAGTTAACGTGGATAGCTCGAGGGGGAGGGGGAGAAGGATAGGAGGAGATAGGAGCAGAGGAGGAGGGGAGAAGGGGAGAAGGGGAAGAGAAGGAGAGGAACACACCGAAAAAGAGACTACCGACCACAAAGCATGTCACAAGTCGAGGCAGACAAATCCTGAACCAGCCAAAAGACGGAGATAGAAGGGAAGAAAAGAAGGAAGAACCAATGTGCACAGGACTTGAAGCCAAGGGCTGGGCTGGGCTGGGCTGGGCCGACCAGCCGCACAAGCTGTGTTCCTGACAGGATCCACGGGCAGATGTTTTGTTTGGTTGGATGACTACAAGATACAAGATACAAGTACAAGATACTTCCATACCACACCAAGTCGTGCGTTCTTTTGGCGCTCGTCGCCTAGCCCACAACCCAAGAAACTAAAAAAACTCTGAGGCTAAAAAGGCAAGCACATTACTACAAATCGGGCTTAGTCCAGGTTCCACTCTGCAGCGACTCTACCCCTTCCCACCCTAAAGCCCTGTAAGCCCTTAGGCCCTCAGGCCTGAAGAAGAAAGTGGTCCCTGGCTAGACTTTGGGCGACTTTTAGTGAGACCCCTGTCAAGCCAACGGGGCTGTTTGATCTGTTTTAGCTGGGCTTTCTAGACGGCTTTAGCTTGTAGCTGCTTTAGCCCATTTGGGCCAGTTGTGGCTCTTTCCTCCCCCCGGAGACGACGAAGGGGAAAAACTGGGGGGCGTGGGAGGGAAAAGGAGGGGGTGGGAGAGAGGAGGAGGACCGACAGTAGAGGAGGAGCAAGAGGAAGGTGGGGGTGGGCAGCAAACGGAAAGGCTGCACCCCCTAGGAGATCAGCATCTGATTGGTTGCAGTGGCAGATGTTTCTCTGGTCTGGACAGGTTGAAGGGAGGGAGTGTCCCTTTCTTTTTTTCTTTCTTTTTTTCTTTTTTCTTTTTCTCTTTATTCTCTTGGGCGTGTGTGCCCCTGGACGTCCTGTTCCGGTGACTTTCAACCAACGTGTGTGCGCTTCCTTCCCTGTGGCAAACGACCGCTCTTTCCCAGGCAGGGCAGAGGAAGAAGCAACAACTAAAGAAGGGAAAAAAAAGAGAAAAAAAAAGGAAAAAAAGAAAAGAAACGGCCATGTCCACGGTACAAAGACCCCTGGGCCAAGCCTCACCAAACTCCCAGCCAAACTCCAGCCGCAGCTTTGTACTTGGTACCTAGACTCCCAGACAGGGTCAGACCCCTCGGCACGCCGACCCCAGTCCCCAGTCCCAGCAACTACCTCGTGAAACCCAGGAACCACAGAAAAACCAAAAAATAGACGTACTTGCCTGGCTTGCTTGTTTCCTTGCCATGGTTCCCATAGTGGCCCTTTCCAAGATAAAATACCCGGCCTCCTCCCACCCCAGCTTCTCTCCTCTCCTTCTTCTTCTCACCATCAACCTTCACTTTCACTCTTCTTCACTTCACACTCCTTCTTTGCTCTTTTGCAATCTTGTTCCTGTTGTCGACTGACCGAAAAGCTAGTTCTTTTTTTGCCATCTTCAACTTTTTTCATTCATTACAAAGTTTGTGCTTTTGAGACCGGATCTCTATCACTTTCATTGCCAGATTCTACTCTGTCGTTTGATCTCCTGTCATTGTTTTATACTTTGATATCACACGTGAAGACCATCACCACCACAACAACAACCACCACCACCAAAAGAAAACACCCTTCTTTCCTTCAAAATGAAGTCCGCTGTCATCGCCTCTTCTCTCTTCGCTGCCGCCTCCGTGCTGGCCCAGCCCCACAGCCGCCACGGCCACGAAGCCCTCCACAAGCGCTTCCAGGAGCTCGAGGTCCCCAAGCTGGCCGAGCGCGGTGTACAGACCGAGTGCGTCTATGAAACCGAGTGGGTGACCGTCATCGAGTGGGTCGACGGCGAGGGTGTTGCTACCAAGGCTCCCGAAACCGTCTTCACCAACACCCAGGTCCCTGCTGCTACTACCGCCGACGAGCCTGCCCACACTGAGCCTGCCAACACCGACGGCCTGTTCTACGAGCACGCCTCTTCGTCGCAGCCCATTGCTGCCGCTCCCACCACTCTGTTGACTCTCACCACCACCACTCAGTCGGCTGCGCCTGCCGCTACCGAGGCTCCCGTCGAGACCCCCGCTACTCCCGAGTACGTGGCTCCCACCTCCACTCCTGTCGCGGCCGAGTATGTCGCTCCTGCTTCTACTGAAGAGTATGTGGCTCCCACTTCTGCCTACGTTGCTCCTGTCTCCACCCCCGAGTCCGTCTACGAGGCTCCTGCCGCTACCTCGTCTGCTGCCCCTGCTGCCGAGTCTTCCTCTTCAGACAGCTCCAGCGCTTCCGAGACCTTTGACAACGGCTACCTGACCTACTACGACCTGGGTCTTGGTGCCTGCGGATTTGACGACTCTGGCAAGGACGAGTCCGAGTACATTGTTGCCATCTCCCACGAGATCATGGGCACCCAGTCCAATGGCAACCCCTTCTGCGGCAAGAAGGCCTCCATCACCGGCGGTGGCAAGACCATCACTGCTACTATCCGCGACAAGTGCATGGGCTGCACTCCCGAGCACGTCGATGGTTCCAAGAAGGTCTTCCTGGACCTCTTTGGCTCCACCGATGCCGGCAAGGAGACCGTCACTTGGTCTATTCTGGAGTAAATCTAGCCCCCGAGACTTGATACCCCACCAAAAAAAGAAACTCATCATTGATCAACTTCACACCCTGTGGACCATGAACAGTGGTGTCCTTCGATGATGTCATTCACCTGTACATCTTTCCACGACCGCTCACGACCAACTATTTCTTCTCTTTTTTCTTTTTTTTTTTCTTTCTCTCTTCACTTCTTTGTCTCAAGCTTGCAGGATACTACGGGCAGATCAACAACGGAAAGCTTTGATTTCTCTTACCTTTTCGTCCTGTTGGGAGGGCCACATCTTGCTCACATATATTGGATGGATTTAGAATCACCAATCTTTTTTCTTTTCTTGTTCAGACTTATAGAGACGTCACGTCAGCCTCTTCCCACCTTTCTTGTTCTGTGTACCACGCCGAGCCTGTAACACCGACGGAAGCCAATTTCTTTTAATTGCTCTCCTGACGTGTACACAGCCCTGCTGCTACGCATATCACAAAGTGGCACAGAAGCTGCACGCGACAGACACAACCCAGGATCTTCTTTTCTTCTTCTAAAGACTGTCTTTTCCTTTTCCTTCTTCTTCTACATGTACATATTTACTTATAGCTTGGCCATTTTTCAAGGATCGCTCCGGACTTCACTCGCTTGTCCGGCATCTGGGCCTCTTTCGATATCCAAATACAGAAAACAAACACTTGGATGAACCAATTTATTTCTCCCTTGGAGCCTGTGACAACCCCAATGTATACCGGTAGATGACAGCAACCTAAAAAAAAACAAGCTTCACTGTAGTCATGCACCGATCAAAAATCGAAACACATAAAAAAAGACGGACGATCAATCAACAAGGATGAAAAAAAAAGCTCAGAACCGGAGTCGAACCGATGACTTTAAGAACTGCAGTCTCACACGCTACCACTGCGTCATCTGAGCTTGGTTCGCCTGCTTGTTATCGGTATATATATACTGTACGCACGTAGGATATGGGTTTTCACAGCTCTGCATCTACCCCGTCGTCGCTGACACAGACATACACGTAACGCAGGACACCAGGAAGCATGGCATGACGACCGTTCTTTATTGATGCTTCTGTATATATCAAGCCTGACTATATCCATCTCCGTTCTTCAGTACCCCCGCCGCGCCCCCGTCTACAACACGCTCACCAACGCCTCAACATACCGTCTAGTATCCACGCCAATACCGCGCGCCAGGCCCCCAGCCACGCCGCCGTCGCCAGCCGCAATGAAGCCAGCACCAGCGCCCGCCGCGCGGCCAAAGCTAGCTAGTGCGGCGCGCTCGTCGTCAGCGTCAACGGCAGTGGCGCTGGCGCTGGCCTCGACGCTCTCCAGCAGCGACGCGCCGAAGCTGCGCCACGCGGCGCCGTGGTCGCTGGCGCGGCGCACCAGGAACACTTCTTTGCTGACTGTGCGGCGTGGTCGTTGTGCTGCTGGCGGGCTGTGCGCTGGCGTGCATGTGTGGGTGCTGGCCTGGTCGTCGTCGTCGTCGTCGTCGGCGCATGGGCTGCTGTCGCTGTCTGTGTTGGGGTCGTTGAGTGGGGAGGCCGCGGGCGACTCGGAGATGGTTTCCAAGCCGCCGCCGGCGCCAGTGGCAGCGGTAGCATCCGTGGCTGCATTATCGTCGACATTCTTGAGCACGCGGGTCCAGACAACCCACCAGCCGCGACTTGTTTTCGCTGAGCGCTCCATATCGCCAGGCTGCCTGGCGGCGGCCGAGAACATGTTCAGCATGTGGAGATGGGTGCTGATGGCATCGGTGCGCGACCACGGGTCCTTGCGCGGCTCGACGCCGCCGATGACGCCGGCGGGCGCGGGTGCGCCCGAGGCGGGCACGGGGATGTTGGGCACGGAGCACAGTAGGGCGAGCGACGAGGGGTCGTAGACCATGTCGAAGATGCCGGGGAATGGGCGCGGGATGGGCCGCGCGGTGGAGGCGATGAGGGCATTGCGCACGGCAGCGAGTTGGGCGTGGAGGGTGTTGTAGAGCAGCTCCGAGGATAGAGCGGCGGCGGCGGCGGCAGGGTCGAAAAGGAGCACGAAGATGAATGGGCGGTTAACGTAGACGACAACACGGAGCTTGGTGTGGCTTTCCCCGGGGCTGGTGCTGGCGCTGGCGCTTTTGTCCCGAAGAGCGACGCGGACAGTCCGGCGCAAAGTCTTGGCGCAGTGTGTTTGGCTGTCGGTGGTGTCTGACGCGTCACTTTCGTCGTCGTCGGTGAGCGGGCGGTCTGCTTCGCGCCGTAGGCCAATGAGGAAGTGGTTCGCAGGGTCGTCTGCCTTTCGGGGGTCGGTGACTGGGACTACACCCGAAGAGCTAAGCAGCTTTGGCTTTTCGGCTGATTGTGCAGCCTCCTGGGTTCCCAGAGACCAGTATGTGCCATAGCCAAGCTTGAGATAGTTTTTGAACTTGTCCATGGCACCATCCGCCGGGCTCTCGCTCACTGGTGTATCTGGCGCCTTTGTATTGGAATCTTGACGCGGAGGTAGAATAGGTAGAGTGCCTTGTTGGGGCACCACGGGGCAGTCTTCATTTGGTGTCGCCGATGTCGCTGCTGGTGTTTGGTCTGGGCTTGGTGTATTAGCTGTATTTGATGAATGGCTCTCTGAATGTGAAGAGCTTGCTGAAGCGTTGGGCTTGGCGGGTGGAGTATCAGACGAGAAGCCTGCAAAGCCAGAAAACTTCAGTAGTGATTGTGGTATTGACTGGGGAAACAACCTTGCCATGCTCTGTGGCGGGGTTTCTGTATGCACCGGCTCTTGTATTGAAACTGGAGGCACAGGCCGAAGCTTTCGACCTAACGAACTATCGAGATGGTCGCTCGCGGTGGAATTCCTTCTGCGCTGCCAAGCCTGTGCCCTTTCAAAAGGCCGGGGCTGGGATGTTCCGGCGCTACTGAACGTGCTCCTTCTTGACTTTTTGGAGGGCTTGGTTGAGGAAGGGTTGACCACGCCGTATGTGTTTTCTCCCCAGGTATAGAGATCCTCGGTCCAGTGGACAATGTCCCGTAGCGAGGAACGTGACAGAGCACCAACTCCCAGAAACACAGCACCATCATCTGCGGATGGCTCTTTCCCGGAGCCTATCCACGAAGGCTTGGTGGTGGGGTTTGCGTTGGGAGCTGCGGCTTCGCTTTCAGCCTCGTCCTCTGGCGTCCCAAACTTGGACACCATCAAGTCCACCAGACCCTCCATGCGCCACGGCAAGCCCTCGAGGACGTCCCTCTCGCCACTGCCGACATCCTCTTCGCCAACACCAACACCCAGCTCGCCTGATGCGGCAAGGGGAATGCCGCTAACAAGGCTGCGGATGGGGTTGCCGTGCAGCATGACATCCCACGTCGACAGGAACAGGTCCCAGTAGCGGCCAAGCACGGCGAGGAAGCGAGATTTCCGGTGGCGCTCCAGGAACAACGATAGAGATGGCGCGTGGTGAAGCAGGAAGATCGAATGGGCGCGCACGAGATCGCACAGTAAGAGGTTGACGGGCTTTAGGTCGCGCGTAGAATACTCGTATTTCTCCTGTACGGGAGTTGGTTGCTTTCCCGTGGGCAGTTTTGGCGGCAGAGGAAGCCTTGTGAGGTCGATCGACTGGTGTAGCAAGTTAGCAGATGGCCACTTTCGTCCGTCCCGTGCAACAGAGTGTCATGGGCCTCTTCCCCCTCGGCCACAACAAGCACAAGCTACAAAACTCAACTCACGGCCAGAATCCACCAACCAGGCTCCAGCTCGTGCACAATGACGCGCGAGCGCTCCGTCTCGACAAAGTCGACGGCCTGGTTACCGGCAAAGCTGCGGCCGAACTCGACCATGCCCTGGGCTAGGCCGATCTGGCGCAGGCGCTCGTTGCGCTCGTCGGGCGAGGCTACGTCGGCAAGTCCGCCGCGGCGTCTGTGGCGGCGCCGCCTCTTGGAAAGCAGCTTCTGGGACGCATAGTAGACGATCTGGTCATCCACGGTTTCGTCGCTGGCGCCCAGTGAGGGGTTGTAGATGGCGAGGAAGGCCAGCTGGGCTGGGATGGCGGTCATCAAGAACGAGGCGAGGGTTAGGGTCTGCAGCTGGCGTTGAACGTTGGGAAATGATGGCGGGTTGTTGGGGAGTGGCAGAGGCGGCAGACATGAAGAGAGCGATGAGCGATGAGCGATGTGAATTCGATGATGAGCAGTGATGTATCTCTATATAGACGGTGAGCACTGATGTGTAGACGATGAAAATAGTATGTCGCGGCGAAAAAGAAGGTGAAACGAGGCTGCCAAAGAAATAGCGAGGTTGAGGTTGTGAGTGGAGTTCTGGAGTTTAGGGAAGGCACGGGTGATACGCTCTGAGCTCAAAAGTGACATCATTGAGGTACCTTTTTGGACATGGTATGGATTGACAGACCCTGGGCTAACCCTAGGGAAAATAAAAGAATTAAAATAAACCAGAATATATGCCAGCGAACAAAGATCAAGAGCCATTTTACACATGACATATTCGCAACCACACACACACACACACACACACACTCACACAACCACACACACGTTCTCCCACGTCCCACGCTACAAGCCGCCGCCCGCAAATCGACACCGGCTAGTGGAACTGGTCCTCTGTCACGCCCTTGCCCATGGCCGATGTACTGCTGATGCCGCCCGTGACCATCTTCTGCATCTCGTCGACGTAGTTGGCGCCGCTCCACTTCTGGTGCTTGACGACATCGACGCCGCCGTCCATCTCGGGCTCCTGCACCAGCTCGCCGTACGCGCGCATGCCGATGCGGCTGAAGGCCTCGGAGAACTGGTGGCTGATGAGCGCCGTAGTGTGCAGGCCGGCCAGCGTGATGAACTGCCAGCAGTAGCCGAGCGAGGCCAGCCGGCGGATGTACGTCTCCTGCTCGGCGTGGGGCATGGCGGCCTTCCAGTTGAACGAGGGCGAAAGGTTGTATGCGAGTCTGCAAGTTGAAGAGAAGGAATTGTTAGTACGGAGGGAGGAGGGATCGACAGAGACGGGGGAAATCGGATGACTCACTTTTGCTCGGGCCACACGGCGTGCACGCCCTTGGAAAAGTCCTCGGCCTGCTTGAAGTCGGGCAGCTTGGACTCCATCCAAATGGCATCGGCATACGGCGCATAGGCCACGGCTCTGTTGATGGAGCAGTCGCAGCCGCCCTTGAGCCGGTAGTAGCCCTCGCGCGTGCGCGGGGCCTCCCAGTCGAAGAAGACATCGACGCCGGCCTTCTTGGCCAGCTCGCGGGCCTCGGCGTTGCTCTTGCCCTTGGCGGCAGCACGGAACTCTGCGGCCACGGCGTCCGCCTTGCCGGCCTTTTTCAGGGCATCGGCCACGGCGTCGTCGAAGCGCTTCAGCTCGGCCTTGGTCACCCACGCGTCCTCGATGGCCTGCAGCTGGGCGCCGCTCTTGCCGGCGGCCTCGGCGGCAGTCATGACGTCGACCAGCGGCTGCTGGCCCGTCACGGTGGCGCCGATGATGAAGGAGTGGTCGCGCGAGTCGATGGTGCTGGTGATTAGCGTGGCGGCCTCGGCGTCGGTGCGCGCCACGCACAGCAGGTCGACGCCCATGATGTCGGCCTGGGCGCGGATGGCCACCAGCCGGTTGATGTGCTCGCTGATGGGCACCAGCACTTTGCCGGCCATGTGGCCGCACTTTTTGGTGCCGGGCGCCTGGTCCTCGATGTGGATACCGGCGGCGCCCTTTTCGATGAAGAGCTTAGTCAGCTTCATGACGGCCGTTAGGCCGCCGTGGCCGGTGTCGGCATCGGCCACGATGGGCCGCAGGTAGTCGATGTTGGCGAGCTTGGTGCGTTCTGAGGCCGGCACGCTGAGACGTTCATGGCGCTGCTTGCGGTCGTGGAAGAGCTGGGCGTTGAACAGATGGCCGACTTTGTTGGGGACGGTGGTCTAGAGGCAGGCTGTTAGCGGGTGAGCGGGCGCGGGCGGGCAACAAGGACGCATCAGCAACGCCAGCAGAGAGAGGGAGAGAGGGAGAGACAGAAAGAGAACGACTCACATAAGGGTAGTCAGCCAGATCAGGACCCGGCTCGTCAGTGGTCGACGCAGTGCTCGAAGACTGCCAGCCCGAGACGTAGACAGTGTCGATGAACTTGGCCATCTGCGTGACCATGGTGGGCTCCAGGCAGCCGTAAGTGTACGAGGCATCTCTGTCGGCAAAGCGCTTTTCCAGGATGCGCCACAGCTTCTTGGCCTGGGTGTTGCTGGGGTATTCGATCTTGAGGTTTCCGCGCTTCTCGACAATCTGCTCGGCCGTGAAGGAGCGCTTCGTGTAGCGCCAGCGTGAGTCGCTCCACCACTTTTTGACGGCGTCGACTTCCTGGTGGAATAGGGCGTCCTCTTGGGAGGGGTCGACCGAGGTACTGAGCATATTGTTGGCAGCCATGGTGGGTGAGGGGGGGGGAGGTGTTTGGTGGGGAGGTGTATGGCGGGATGAGATTGGGATATGGCGAGAAGAGGAGCAGAGGGCAAAGGCAACGAGTAAAGAGGAAGAATATATATAGAGTAAGACCAAGAGTCAAGACGGAGGCTACGGAAACAAGGAGGACGAACGGGGGGAGACGGGGGGAGACGGGGGAAGACAGGGGAAGACGGAGAAGCAAAGGGCTGCACAGAGAGTTAGCTTAGCACACACGAAAAGAGCAAGAGAGAGAGTGTGTGTGTGGCGCTGGCTGTGATTTGGTCTCGGGCCAGAGGAGAAAAGAGCCGGAAGGGAACAGCGAGCTACCGGAAGCAGCAGGCGTGGACTCGGCTGGGGTCTCTGACTTACACGTGGAGGTGCAGTGATGTAAGAAGAATGATGGTAAGCCAAGAGAGGTGACAGCAGGCAAGAGACAGGTGTAGAGAGTGTAGAAGTGCAGAGAGTGTAGAAGTGCAGAGAGTGTAGAAGTGCAGAGAGTATACAAGTGTAGAGAGTATACAAGTGTCAGTATCAAAGTGTACCCAGTATCAAGGTATACAGACTGCCGCCCCCAACACTCTTATACCAGCACCCTTCCCTCTGGTCCTCTTGCTCCTCGGTAAGCATCTCGGCCTGGAAAAGGGAAAAAAGGAACAAAGCCGTGGCGGGGCGGAGAAAGGCAGAAGGGGCAGCTTGTCACTGGCTGGATTTAAGTGATATTTAGCGAGTATTTTTATAGTGCCGCGGATCTAGTCCCAAGACAGACAAGCCGCAGTGAAGCTTCCCCAGATTGTGGATGCAAGTAAGTATGAGCAGGTACATGAGTACATGAGCGTGTCAGTGGGTTTTACAAGTACACGCATGTCAGTAGGTCTTTACAAACACGAGTACATGTGCGTGTGAGTACAAGAGACAGCAGCCAGCCAATGGCCGGCCGAGGTTAGCCATAGCAGGCAAGTCGGGCATCGGCTTGTGCCGGCACACGAGGGCAGCACGTGACTGAAAAAGGCAGACAGGCAGAAAGGCAGAAAGGAAAAAAAGACAGAAAAAGACAGAAAAATGCAGAAAAATGCAGAAAAATGCAGAAAAATGCAGAAAAATGCAGAAAAAAACAAAGAATACCTCCTCTCCTCTCCCCCCCAGAAACAAAGAAAAGAAAAAGAAATTCCCGGCTTTTCTCCAGTCTCGAAATCCCAAGATCTCCGGCCCCATACGACCGAACCCAGTAAAAAGTCACATGTCTGGCCAGGAGAATGGGAGCAACTGCCCCGTCTCGGGATTCGGCAACACGGGAATAGCCAGAGGAATAAAACGAGAACATACAGAATCACAGAAATACAGAGAAGTTAAATAAAAATACAGAAATACAGAGAAATTAAATAAAATACAGAAAATACAGAAAATACAGAAAATGCAGAAAATACCACTAAATATCCTTCTTTTTCTCCTCCCCTCCCCTCCCCCGTTTTCCCTCCTCGTGGCTCGGCAAAAAAAAAGAGAAAAAAAAAAGCCCACTCGCACATGCAATTCCTTCAGCAACCTCCCTCGTCCCGTGTCCCGCATCTCACCCAAAACTCGGCCCAGCGGCGCCACACCAGACAAGACTAACAGCTGGAGACTAACAGCTGGGCTTTGCTCTGCTGGACTTGGCTTGTGTGAACGAGGACCATAGTCGAGTGCCAAACGGACGACCACAGTATGAAGCCCCCCGTATCGTAAAGCCCCCCATATTGTAAAGTCCCCCAAAAAATGCCCCTACAAGGGACTTGCAAGCCTATGAGCCCGCAAACACATGTCAAGGCGTGTACCATGTATTATTATCACTACTGTGCAGTCCGCTGTGAATATTGCCTTTGCGTAGCCCTATTTGCTGCCATCAAGCCCGGCCAGCGTCTGCTCGTCCGCCTTCTCCATCGCCGCCCGGAAAATCTCGTACGGCGTCAGAGTGCCCAGGGCACGGCGCATGTGCACGTTGACAATGTTGAGGCCAAGGATGTAACTGGCGTTGACCCAGCCGAATCTGCCACCAAATATGTGTTAGCACGTTGCTTCGTTTTCGCTTCTTTTCTTCTCAGAACGGCGCGCTTGTTCGGATGAAAGCAGTAGCCAATTACATAAAAACACCAGCACAGAAAAGACTTACCCTTCCTTGGCAACGCCCTTAAAGTCGAGTCCCTGGTTGCCGTACTCCGCATCCACACGGTGGGGATCGATCGGTCTGGTGACGTCATACTTTTCAACAACAACACCGTTGAAGTCGACAAAAGCCTTGGTCATCATGAACAGCCACTGCAGGTCGACACGTTAGCATCCAGCGAGAAGACAGAAAAGAGACCGAAAAAGAAAAAAGAAAAACTCACCTTGTACGCCAGACGCTCGGCCTCCTCCCGGAAGCCGTAGCGCACCAGACCCGTCCACGCCAGCATCTGCTGCGGCGCCCATCCGTACGGGAAGTCCCACTGGCGATTGGGCCGGTCAAGGCTAATCGCACCACGGGACTTTTCCGTGCCCGACAACAGCCCGCCCACAGCCTCGAAGCGGGGAAGCGCGCTGGCCACCATCTCGGCCGCCTGCTTCGGCGATGCCACGCCAGCCCACAGCGCCCACAGCGTCGTGCAACTTTCGTACGTGCACCGCTCTTGCTTGACCGTGTCGTAGTCAAAGTACATGCCCTCCTTGGCGTTCCACATGTACTTGTCAATCGCCATCTTTCTGCGCTTGGCCCGGCGATCCCACGGCGCCGACGTCTGCACCTCACCAGGCTTCATGTCGCCCACGCAAAACTCGTCGGGGATTTCCAGTCTGTCGCCAAACACCTCACGGATGGCCCGTGAAATATCCGACTCGTACTTGAAAAGCAGCGAGTTCAGATCAATAGTGGCCAGGTTGGCACACACCTTTTCCAGGCGGTACGAAGTGTCGTGGCCCGACTCACGCACGGCGCGGTCGTGCAAAAAGTACTCGTCCAGCTCGGGCTCCTTGACGCGGCCAAAGTTGTACGCATCGACAAACTCCTCAAACGTCATGCCGTGCTTTTTCGCGTACGGCTCCAGGATATGATGGAAATGGTCGGCCTCCGTCTCAGGAGGAACGCCAAGACCTTCGGGACGGTAGCGGGAAAGCCCCGTGACCTTGTCATATCGCGGTTCGGCCATCCATACACTGTGGTATTCCTTGATGGCTGCACGAAGCGCCATGGCAAGGAACTCCTTGGCTCCGTCCTGATGCTGAATCTTGTCATAGACTCGCAGGGCCATGTCGGTCAGGAAGGGGGGCTGCGATCTGCACAGGTAGTAAGAACGCGTGGCGTTCAGAATCTTGCCGTAGTGCTGGATGCTGAAGCAAAAGTTCGTGACCATACCCTTGGCCAAGTCCACGCGGTCGTTGAGGAGCAGACCCAGACTTTCCATGTACGAATCCCAGCCGTACAGCTCGTTGAAGCGACCGCCAGGCACCACAAACGGAACTCCGCGCATTTCGGTCTCACCCGTCTCGGGGTTGGTGTGCTCCTCCATGGCCAGGGCAAGCAGACCGGGCTTGTCGTTCATGTCCCGCATGATTTCAGGGGTCACGTTTTTCGGCAGCATTCTGACGTCCAGACGCATCTCAGGCCTGTCACGGGCAACCTTGGAGTAATACTCAAACTGGCGCTCTTCGCCGACGGGAATGTAAATGCGGGGTCTGGGGTCCGAGGTCCAGTCCTTGGGATCCTTTGCAGCAATCTCAATGCTAGAGGCATCGATGCGACGGGTCAGACTGACCCAAAATTCGGTGCCAATACGGCGAGACAGGCGACGGACGGGGTTCTCAATGAGGCGAGAATAGTCGAGGACGATTTGCTTGCGACCGTATTCTTTGGCGAGAGAAAGCTCCTGCAAAAGGTTGGAGAGGGCATAGGTTCCGCGAACCTCGTATCTGTTGTGGCCGGCAGAAGCGGCAGTACGGAGGCTGATGACCTATAATTGGGGGGAGGGGGTGGACAAGGATGGGATTGGTGGTTAGTCTGGTTTCTGGTTTGAGCGGGGGGTAGGTTGGACGGTAGCTGGACGGTAGCTGGACGGTAGCTGGACGGTAGCTGGACGGTAGCTGGACGGTAGCTTGACGTACCTTGGGGCCGTTGTCCTCAATTGTGATTTGCATGTTGCTATCTGTGTCTTCCTGCTCTTGTAGATTCTGTAGGGTAGACTCGACATCGATGGCGAACTTTTGGTTCTGCAGAGATGAAGCCTCGTCTGTGCACATTGTGTGTTAGCTACGATTATTGTACCGGAGGCTTCCCTGTTCCTTTGTCGTCATAATTCGGAAAGGTCAGAAAACGTACCATGGCTTCCTCTTCTGAAGGGCTCGACATCGGCCAGGCGTCCGGTGGTACGATTGGCTCCATTCTGTGGATTGGCGGATGTGGCATTAGACAAGATGGACTGCAGTGAGCGGCGGCGGAGGTGGGATGGGTGTAGAGAGAGAGAGGGAGAGAGAGAGAGAGAGCGCGAGAGAGAGGGAAGAGAAGACGGACCTGGGAGAACGTGCGCTTTCGCGAGCCGTGGCGGGCCTCGGACGAGTAGTATTCCTCGGCGGTGGCCAGGGCGCCGGTGTCATCCACGCTGCCGTGACGCTGGGTGGGATTCATAGCAGAGATGGAGATGGAGATTGAGATGGGGACTCTTGTGATTGGAGATGGAGATCAAGCCTCTTGTCATTGGTGATGGAGATCAGGTCTCTTGTCATTGGTGACTGGCGATGGTGTGGTGGATCGAGATCGGGAATCCCTTGATTCGTGATGAGGTGGCACAGGCGGAGGAGAAAGGAGAAACGAGAAAAGGGGGGTGTCCTGAGTGAGGCGCGATAGCTAGATGTGTATGACCAGGAAGAAAATACAGTCACTATCAGGTTGCGGGGCAAAAGAAAAAAAAGAAAAAAAAAGAAAAAAAAAAGTAAGGGCAAGAGAAGCTATGCCAGGGCAAGGAAGTACAGAGATACATGCAGATACATGCAGATACATGCAGCCACATAGGGAAATAGAGCTCCCAGCCCAGAGGCCTGAAGAGGCATGTCCTGCTTCTACTGCCGATACAGTGCTCTCATGGCAGATGGAGGGAGCTTGGGCCTCCCCCAGTGGACCCCCCCCACTAAAGAGGGGCTTGACAGGATTCCAGCTTCATTGGCCAGGGATCTGAGCCTGAGCTGACGGGGGACAGCTAAACTACTAGGCAGTAAAAAGTGGGTGCACGTCTTGCCTATAAAGATTTGAGCCTCACAGCATCACGTCCTCAGAATCGCAGCATCACGGCCTCTCCAGAATCACAGCAGCATGCTATGCTCTCCTATTGTGTCACTCGTTTGATCTGCGTCGATTTGGCCTGATGTGATCCGCAAGCTGTGCTTTTCTTTTCTTCTTCTTTTCTTCTTCTTTTCTTCTTCTTTTCTTCTTCTTTTCTTCTTCTTTTCTTCTTCTTTTCTTCTTCTTTTCTTCTTCTTTTCTTCTTCTTTTCTTCTTCTTTTCTTCTTCTTTTCTTCTTCTTT
>JAXHKQ010000245.1:0-31538 GCA_038407185.1 Chalaropsis ovoidea | reverse complement strand
CCCCCCCCCCCTCCCCCCCCCCCCCCCCCCCCCCCCAAATGCCATGCCGTGCCAATGCCTATCAAAGCGTCTCTCATGTCATAAAATCTGCAACACGACGTCACCAGGGACACAATCTAGCCAATTAGAAGGCGACGATGCTATAATTTATCGGTGCTATTGATAGATTTCTTTTTTTTTTCTCTTGCTTCTTTCCTTTTTTTCTTCTCAACCCAAATTAACCAACTAGGAAGGAATCCCAAGGGAATAAAAGAGGGTAAAAAAGAGGATAGAGGAAAGAGTGCAATAGAATTCTCCAAAATTGAGAGAAGTTCGTTCATTGAGGAGCCACTTTGGACAGAACGGAGAGGAAAGAACGGTCAAGGCCAAGGCAAGAGCCGTTGAGGAAAAGGAAAGAACTGTGGATGAGGTACAAGTACAAGTACAAGTTGCAAGTACACAGTGAGTCTACAGTACGTCTACAGTACGTCTACAGTGCATACCCCAGACAGCGATATACCAAGTATAGCCTCCCACTTACAATGGCACAGTGAAGGTTAGCACACCTCAGTCTATTTAGTTTGGACAGTACAAAAGTCAAGTACAAGGGTACATTGGACCAACACGCCAGACCAGGCGCTTAGAAGTCAAGGTACAAAGGTACAAAGGACAAAGGACTTTGTGACAATGTAGACAAAGCCATAGAGAAAAGATAATGAAAAAGAAAATAGAGAATACTTGAAAATAATATTCTAAAAAACCATATTCACTCTTCACGGACAGGAATAGCAAGTCTGGCTAAAATAAATCTCCTTCAATTTCCTTAATCAGTGCTGCACCCAAGGTTCATCTTCCAGGAGTTTGGGTAGTGATTACCGGGCTCCATCCATAGCAGTGGAAATAAGAAGGCATGGGCCCAAGAAGTCAAGGACAAGGGCCGCTATCAGAGCAGGCAGCATAAATATCATAGCAACAGTAGGAGAATAAAGACTACAGGGCACTGGGAATAGGCCACAGCACTGAGCCACTGAGCAGCGGGGGACCACAGGATCCACACCAGCAAGCTCCAGCCTGGAAATTCTACAGGCCTAAGCGCAGCAGCTAGAACGAGCACTAGCACAGGATAGCCCTACCTTGTAGTGGGCGGGCTGGGAAAAGGGTCTGATCTAGGGTTCAGGGAAGTTCGGGGTCGCCTTTTTATATCACCAAAGCTCTAGGGGGGAACATCATCTCTTTTTTTTTCTTCTTTTTTTTGCATCTTGCTTATCCTCTGACTCAACAATAAAAGAGAAGAGCAAAACCAGCGGAGCTTGACTCACGCGAGAAAAAAAAAAAGGACAAAAAAAAGCACAGAGCCTTGTGATGTGACACTTGTATTGCCGGGGTTGTGCATTATGATGTCATTGGAGGGGAAAGAGAGAAGCAGAAGGAGGAGAAACGCAAGTTCAAGCGGGACAAAGACAAGGAAGAAAAAAAACGAAAAACAAGACATAAATAAAGAAATAAGCCTGTAGGGAGAAAAGAAAGAGGAGAGAGTGGCTGGCATCGACGATCTCATTGGCCTGTTATTGACTGTTATTTAACTGTAGGTCCAAGGTTGAAATTAACTTTAAAACGACGAACAAGTCTGTTAGGGTTAACAACGAGAAAAGAACACGCAAACCCTGAAAAGCAGGCGCTGCTGCCAAAAAAAAAGGAGGCACGAAAAGAAAAAAGAAAAAGGCTGACTAAGTAAGTAGTTTCCCAATCTAGAAAAGCGCAACTACTTCCCGCCGCCGACCTGCCGGGCTTCTCGAAGGCTGAGTAGAAGCACCCAAAAAAGGAGGTGCAACAAACTAAGCACAAGTAAGGTAAGTACTTGTACAAGTACAGGTAAAAGAACACAAAGAGTTACATTGACAAAGCACATGCACTAGGTATCAAGGACATTGTTTGTAGCACCTTTGTCTCGTCTCATGTTCCGGGGCTGGATTTTCGTGAGGAAAAGAAAGAAAAGAATTTAAAAAAAAGAAGAGGTCTGTCCGTCGTGTCTGGCCAGGTGGCACGAGAGAGAAGAAGCAGCAGCAGCAGAAAAAAAAAGGGTCCGATTTATTTTCTTTTTAGTACGTGTGGACGGCTGCCGCAACTTCTCTTATTTTGCTGGAAATGAGGATGGGATGGAGAATTGGGGCCAGAACACTACAGAGAAGGGATGTATCCCCGTCAGCCGGCTGAGCCAAGATCCAGGCGCTGAGGTCGATTTCTTTTTTTTCTTCTTTTTTTTCTGTTCTGTTGTTGTCTCCAGGCCAGGTTCTCGCTCTCCTGCCATAGGCCACCTAGGTCACGCTGTCCCCCCCTCGCCTCACAGAGGGCTAGACCAAAATAACAGCTCTAACCTTAATGGCCTTGCAGGGTGTTAGAGGTGATTATCATGACATATGCCCTTGTTGAGATGACGTCACTGTGCATTTCTCATGCAACCAGCCATGCGAAAGGCAGAGAGTTTGTGTGTGAGAATGAGGGGAAAGAGAGAGAGAGGGAGAGAAAAAAGAAGAAAGAAAAAGAGCAAGGGAAACGTGAAAAAGATTGTATATCCGAGTCCGAAGTCTCTTAATCACAGTAATTTTCGGTTTTAATATGTTATTTTTTCTTTTCCCACTTGCCAACCCAGCCCACCCACATTCAAAGGGAACAAAAAAATGTCACGAGACCATATTTCAGGAAGCAAAAAAAAGATGTGGCAGGAAAGAGAAGCAGGGAGCTATTTATTTTCTATCATTTATTTTCTTTTTTTCCCTCTACATACAGCGTGGAAGTGACGAGTGACTATTTTGGAGTCTCAGTACCAAGTACAGGTACAAACAGGCGGAGGCAGGGAAAAGGAAATTACAGAATGGCGGTGTGAGGGCAGAAAAGAAGGAAAAATAGACGCAAAAATTGAATTAAAAAGAGAATCAAAGTGCAGGAAAATCGAGATACAGCCGTGACGAGTTGTTGAGCTGCAGAACAGTGTTATGTGGACATTTCCTAGATAGCTAAAGATCAAGAGGTTTTCTAGGGTTAGTTACACGGAGGCTCATATGAGCTACCAGCCCACCCACAGACAGCCATGCTGTGTTCCCTTTAAGTAGCCCAAAGCGCAAGGCCACATCAACAAGCCAAGGCCCATTAGTTTAGTGGTTATGACGTTGGATTTTGATTTCTCACAATCAGGGTCTTCCAAAGACGCCAGTTCGAATCTGGCATGGGCCTCGAGCAATTCTCTTTTTCTTCTTTTTTTTTTTCTCTGGCTGTCGTCACTCATACAGCACTCACTCACTCACCGGCTTCTTTCTTTTTTTTCTTTTCTTCCTCCATCTTCATCTCCGTGCCCGGTCAGTCCATAAAACGAATTTAACCCCGCTCCTACCGCCGCCGGGCGGGCCTCCGAGAATAGCAACCCGCAGCCACTTACTTATTACACCTTCATTTCTTCCTTTTTTTTTTTCTGCTTCTTTTCTTCCTTTCCTCCCTCTTGTTTCTTGGCCCGTCTGAACTTTTGGCCCAGGCCCGGCCTTGTGGCTTGTTCGTCAGCAGACATTTTCTGGGCAGAAAAGGACGAGACGTGAAACGGCCGTGCATGTATATCAGACACACACACACACTCACACACAACAAGACAGGCTGCGTACAGCATAACATACATAGCATAGCAAAACACAGCTGGGTACCCCTATTAAAGGGCTTTGGATAGATATGACGACATGTAAGTTGATGTCCACGAAACCCTAATATAACCCTAAATCGACAACACAATAAGGAGGTCTAGCTTGGCTTCGCTTGACTTGACCGACTCGTCTGTTGGCATGCTGTTTACTTGCCACGGCAGAATAGGAGAGAACAAACGTCACGCAAGCAAAGCAGATGAAACCCTATAACACCAGCCCGCCCAGCCCGCCCAGCCAGATCAAAGCCAGATGCGCCCATGCCCTATGCCCTATGCCTTGTGTGTGCCCCGTGCCCCCCCATTTGTCTTCTTTCTTTTCTCCCAGTCTCCTCTTCTCTTGTCTTCTCTTCGCCTTGACCCCCTGTGCAAATCACCTCCGTGTCCCGTGCAGCCCATCTAAGCTGCTCTTGTATATTATTGGTCTGCAGAAGCTTGAGCTAAGCTTGCTTTGATATTTGGCTTGGCCTTGCTCCCACCGCGACGAACAAAGAAGAAGGCTAGGCTAGCCAGGTCTGTCTTGATTGTCCGTGTCGGGGCCTGTGCAGAGGCCGAGACGAGACCAGGAGAGTCGGAGGCGCTTGCTTGTATAGCCGGGCTTGCCTTGATATTGCACACTGCGTCCTCCATGTACACACAAGCACACGCACACTTGCATGTCTTCACACGACTGATATATGTAACATCCATCTATGCCTGTACGCCTGTATGTCTCACGCACACGCAATGCACAACCGGTCCATGTGCACTTGCTCCAAGCTGCACGGCTTAGGGGCAGCCGACGTCCATATGTCCGTATGTCCATGTGTACATACATGTCGCACGTTGCAGCAAGCAGCCAATCACCGCGACAAAGCATGGAACAGAGACGTCATCTGTTCGCACGACCGGTGTCCTGTCGTCTGACAAAGGTGAGCGAACAGACACTCCACTCCGCCCCTTGGGGGAAAGAAGAAGAAGGAGAAGGAGAAGGACAAGGAGAAGGACAAGGAGAAGGAGAAGGACAAGGAGAAGGAGAAGGACAAGGAGAAGGAGAAGGACAAGGAGAAGGAGAAGGACAAGGAAAAGAAGAGAGAAGAGAGAAGAAGCCAGCGCAGGCACGTGTCTTTACTGGACCAGCCAGCCAAGCCCAGCCTACCTCCCTCCCTACTGCCCAGCCGCCACCATGCTCATGTACACGCCCCATCCCAGCCCCGCCAAATTGCCCAGCAGGTTGCGCATCTCCACGCTCTGCACCAGCGCAAAGTTGACGGCGCTGACCGCCGGCCACAGCCGCCAGCCAGCAGCGACAATCGGCCAGAAGTCGGCGCGCGCCGCCGCCCAGAGCGCCGCCCAGTCCACGCGCGCCGCGTCGACGGCGCGGCTGCTGAGCAGGAAGGCCAGGCTGCCGGTGTACGTGTTGATGTCGCCGAGATGAACGCCGCCGCCGCCGCCGCCGGACCCCCTGGCTGCGGCCAGCGGCGTCATCGACGCCTTGAGCGCGCCCATCACCAGCGAGAACAGCAGCGTGTTGACGGCGGCGCCGACGGTCTGGTCGAGCGCGAACTTGATGGCCGTGTGGCGCAGGTTGAGGCGGGGGGCCGGCGCTGCAGCCGCAAACTTTCCAGCCGAGGGCGGGGGCGGGTGGTTCGACGGAAACATATCCTCGAGCCAGCTCTGCCTGCACGTGGGGGAGAGCATGTTAGCAAGCAAGCAAGAAAGCAAGAAAGCGTGCAGAGTAGGTAGAGGTAGAGTAGAGGTAGACACAAGGGAGGGGACAAGCGCGACAGCCGGGCCGACGTACCACAGGAAGTTGGGCGGCGTGTTCAGCACGGCAAACAGCACAAACTGTAACACCGAGACCCAGTTGACGTCTGACTGCAGCAGAGTGGTAGCCCAGCTGCTGTCTGCACGCTGCGAAGCCGCCTGCGACGCTGCCAGGCCCTGGGCAATCAGGTTGGAGCAGGCATTGATAACAGCAGCCTGCAGTGTGACCTTGACAATTACGGGGAGAGCCATAGCCTGGAGCGCGGGCTGAGCAGCGCTGGTGTGATTCGTGCGATGTGTATGTGTGTAGGCGCAATGAGATATGCACGTGCCCGGGTCTCCGAGCGCGGGCGTTGGCTCTTGTTAGGCGGGCGGTGTGGTGACAAAGTATGCGCCCGGAGCAGCTGCAAACTAGCAGGCAAAAAAAGGCGAAAAGAGCGGTCTGCGTGAAGCCGAAAAAAAAAAAACAAGACTATAAAGAAGCGCAGAAAATGGTCATGTGGTGGTGGTGATGCTGGGCGGTTGCAGGTAAGTCGAGAAGTGAGTTAGTTGTCCAATAGTCCGAGACAAACCCTAGTCCTTGTGTAACCCCCGAAGTCAGCGGCAGCTAACCCTTTTTCGAGACATCACGTGATCGGCAGCATTCAGCGAGGACGTTGGTCAAGGTCAACAGGACATGCATGTATTTTGATAGAGTTGGAATATAAATCTAACACTCTCCTCGGGTATTGAGAGGCGCGGGATCACGCACGGCTGCGTCCCCGGTCAGAGCACCAAGCGAAGCGGCGGGGCTAAGCCGGGTCGGGTCCTCTGCATCAGCCGGGGCCGTCCGCGCGCTGTGGACTCAGGGCCGGGTGAGCATCCACATGAAGAAGAACTGCACCACGTACGAATATGCAAAGAGGAACTGCGTGCGCTGGTTGCGCTTCGCACGTGACGTGTGCACGCTGGCGTGGCCATTGGTGGAGTTTTCGGGCAGCAGCACGTACTTGAGCGAGCGCATCTGATAGTGAGAGACCGAGGTTAGCACGGGGAAGATGGGTAGGCGCGGGAAAGATGGGTAGGCGGAAGGCCCGTGAGACCTACCAGGAACAGCGAGTTGGCCAAAAAGGTGTAGCCAAACACAAGCCAGCCAATCCAGCCGCCCGTGCCGTGGCCGCCGTTGCCCACTTCGGCCACGGCAATGGTGACGATGATGCCGACAAACTTGTAGCCCGAGTAGGCAATCAGGTCGAGCAGCTGGGACTGGTTGGAGATGCCGAGAAGGTAGCAGCCGAGCTTGAGGATCAGGATCTCGACAATGACCACCACCAGCGCGGTGGAGGCCGTGGTGCCGAGAACCTCGGGCTGGAACTCGCCGCGCAGGCCGGCTACCAGGGTCGAGAGCAGCACGTAGGTGACAAGGGCCATGACTGCGGGAGAGAAAGAGGAGGGGTGTTAGCGGCGGGGCTTGATGTGTATTAGTAGGGCCATGTCCGTCCGTCTTACCTGGAATGTACATGTCGGGGCTGTTGACGTCGTCGCGGGGCGGCAGGTACCACGTCTCCTGGCCACTGGCACCGCCCATGGCCTGCTTGCGCGACCACGGCTTGTGGCGCCAGGGAAACAGCACGAGGAACAGCTTGTTGACGACATACGAGTTGGTGACGTTGAAGTACGGCTTCAACGAGGCAAAGTTGAACCAGCGGTTGACGTTTTGCTCCAGGTACTCCTGGCCGTGCTTGAAGGCCGTCTGGCCAAACTGCGCCGCCACCTGGGCCGTGGGGTCGTTCATGAACTGGCCGTAGTTGCCAAACATGTTGGCGCCGGCTGCGGCTCCGGGTCCGGCGGCGCCAGCGCCAGGCCCAGCGCCCGCGCCCACGCCGGCGGCGCCCGGCGTGCTGCTGGATGTGTACGGGTTGCCGTAGCCCGCCGTGCCGGGATGGGCCTGCGGTTGTGAGAGCGATGGCGGCGGCGGCGAGCGCAGTTGCGGCACGGTCGAGACGTGTTGTGGGACGGGGTGGTGCAGGGGCGGCGACTGGCCGTATGTTGTTGGTCGCTGCATGGCGGGAGTTGGCGTGGAGGAGGCGGGGGCGGACAAGGGGGGCGGACGAAGACGGGGATTTCCGGGCGGGACAAGATACACTCAAGGGACTGGACGTATGCAGCAGACAGACGGCCGCGATGTTCGGCTTGTGGCGTTGTGTGGAGTCGCGTTGGCAGAGCCGGTCTGGGAGTTTGTGTGTGCACTGCACGGCGGCCTTGCAGAAAGAACAGCTTCGCCTTGTTGATCCCAGAGCTTGGGTAGAGGTCACGTGCTGACAGCTGCTGACAGCTGGCAAAACATGTCATCTGGAGCTTAGCTCGAGAAGCTCGAGCCCCACCACGGCGACAGGGCTGGGGCGTTATCGCACCAATCAGACACCACATCGGGCCTTATCGCCGAGCCAGCCTATCTGGACTCGCGCTGTGGCTGTCTGGCTTCTTGTTCTTGATATCAACCTGCACTGACGCACTCAAGCAATTCATTGTGAGCAGCGGCCGCCGTCTGATTCTTGTTTCTTTACTAATCATTTGTTTCGCATTCATTGCTCCTTGTTTTCTTGTCTTTTGATACCCTACAGTACCGTCCATTTTGATACCACCAGCGTCAGCGCCACTCCACTACTACCACTACCGACTACAGACCTCCCATCTCACCCACTATGCTCGATTCTTTCGAAGTCGTCACCACGGCCGGCGTCGTGCTCTGGTCACGATCCTTTGTCAGCACCAGCCCGTCAATCGTCAACAGCTTCATCACAGACGTCTTCATTGAGGACAAGATCCCCGGCGCCAAGGTGGATACCGGCTCGGCCAAGACCAACCTCGCCTACAAGACCGACCACCACACTGTGAAATGGACCTTGGTCAAGGAGCTGGGCGTCGTCTTTGTCGTGAGTCTCCCACCTGCAGTCTGCACAGAAACCTGCCGCTAACCCTAGTGTCCTGTCTCGTCTCCAGGCCGTCTACAGATCAGTCATCCACCTGCCGTGGGTCGACAGCCTGGTTGACAACATCAGCACTATTTTCGTCAGCCTCTACGAAGACAAGCTCAAGCGGCCACACACCACCATTGTCAACTGCGACAGCTTCGGAAAATACTTTGACCAGCAGCTTGGCGAGCTTGACCAGGTTGTCAGCCCTGCCGCCGCGCCGGCCGCCGCCCCCACTCTGGCCGCCGCCCCCGGCGCACCGCTCGCCTTTGACGACTTCTCGGCCGACGACTCCATGCCCTCCAGACCAACCACACCCATGACCACCTCCTCCTCCACGGCCATAGCCGGCCCCGGCGGCAAACTGTCGCGGCGCCAACGCAAAGCCCACGCCCAATCCGCCATCCAGTCAGGCAACGAGTCATCATCATCCACACGCAAGGCCAAGCCCGCCGCCTCCGCCAAGGACACCAAGAAGAAGGGTCGCAAATGGGACGCCGACGGGCTTGCCACCGAGGACGACGATGTGCAGCTGGACTACTCAGCCCCGGCCGACGGCCAGGCCGCGCCGCTGGGGCCCTCGGCCAACCTCGAGAACCCCGACGCCTCGACCTGGGGCACCACCACAGCCAAGGGCCAGTTTGTGCTGCGCGACCTCGGCGACGAAGTCCACGGCATCCTGGCCGAGGCCAAGTCAAGGAAAACCAAACAGGCCGAGGCTGACGCCGATGCCCAGTCGGGCGCCAAAAGGTCCGGCCTGGTGGGCACCGGGCTCAGCACCCTGAGCGACATGTTCCGCAATGTGGTGGGCGGCAAGACACTGACGGAAGAAGACCTGAACAAGGCCATCAAGGGCATGGAGGAGCATTTGCTCAAGAAGAATGTGGCGCGCGAGGCTGCCCTCCGGCTTTGCGAAAGCGTAGAGAAGGAGCTTGTGGGAGCCAAGACGAGCACGTGGGAGAGTGAGTGACTTTTTTTCTTTTTCTTTTTTTTTCTTTTTTTTCTGAACAGCTGCTAATTTTTGACCCTCCCCCCCCCAGGCACCCAGGATCGCATCAAGCTGGCCATGGAGGCTTCACTCACCAAAATGCTCACGCCGACCTCCTCGCTCGACCTCCTGCGCGAAATCAACAGCGTCACGGCCCCAGGAATGACGTCATTGGCCAAGCCTCGGCCCTACGTCATCTCCATTGTCGGCGTCAACGGCGTGGGCAAGTCGACCAATTTGTCCAAGATCTGCTACTTTTTGCTGCAAAACAAGTACAAGGTGCTCATTGCCGCGGGCGACACCTTCCGCTCGGGCGCCGTCGAGCAGCTGGCCGTGCACGTGCGCAACCTCAAGGAGCTCACGTCGCGCGAGGGCGGCCAAGTGGCGCTGTACCAGAAGGGCTACGGCAAGGACGCGGCCGCCGTGGCCAAGGACGCCGTGACCTTTGCGGCGCAGGAGGGCTTCGACGTGGTGCTCATCGACACGGCCGGCCGCCGCCACAACGACCAGCGGCTGATGTCGTCGCTGGAGAAGTTTGCCAAGTTTGCCAACCCCGACAAGATCCTCATGGTCGGCGAGGCCCTCGTCGGCACCGACTCCGTCGCCCAGGCGCGCAACTTCAACATGTCGTTTGGCGCCGCGCGCACCCTCGACGGCTTCATCATCTCCAAGTGCGACACCGTCGGCGACATGGTCGGCACGCTGGTCAGCCTCATCCACGCCACCAATGTGCCGGTGCTGTTTGTCGGCGTGGGCCAGCACTATTCGGACCTGCGCAACTTTTCCGTCAAGTGGGCCGTGGAGAAGCTGTTGGCTGCGAATTAGGGGGGAGCGGGAGTGACAGGGACAAGGACACGGCACTGTATAGTAACAAGCGAGACACAAAACAGAGAGACGGTGTATGATACGCACTATCACAGAGGCTCACGGCCGCAATGGAAATAGTACATGTGCATGGAACAAAAACCAACAGGCAGAATGCATTTAGGGTATCACGGCGAGCTTCTTCAACCTTCCCCCTCGACTCTTTTCCCTTCCGTCTTCCCCCCCCCCCCTATGTCTTCGCAAACTTGACCGCCAGCTCGGCCTCCGTAAACTGCCGCGTGTGGCTCTTCAGCAGCGCAATGCGCTCGTCCATGGACAGGTGCACCTGGTCGCCGATGGGCACCATGCAGCGGGCCAGCGCGGCGTAGTTCTTGGTCAGCAGGCGCACCGTGATCATCAGGTAGTCGATGTTGTGGAAGACCAGCGCCTGCTGCGCTGCGTATGTTGCCTTGGCCTTGAGGAAGGCTACCGGGTGCTCGCGCCAGTGGCGTCGCGGGTTGAGGTGGTGCGATGTGTGGTAGCCGTCGTTGAAGCAGTGGCGGTTGCTCTGCGCAGGGGAGGGTTTGTTAGCTGGGGGGAGAGAGGATACAGATGACGGGGGGTACATGTTGCAAGTATACAGTGTGTGTATAGTGCGGTTACAGTACACACACAGCACGCATCGCCGGCTCCTCTTCCATGCATATTCACTTGCTGTTCCTGCATCTTCACTTACCGGCACGTCGATCAGCGTAATGCTGGACCGAAAGTCCGAGTCGGGCTCGTCGTGGTCGACAAAAGCATGCTGGCCCCAGTTGCCGACCATGAGGGCCACGCGCATGAGCAGCAGCGGCCACAGAAAGACAAAGCAGGTGGCGCGCGCATTGACGCGGTACAGGGCGGCGTACATGGCATACGAGCCGAGCTCCCAGAAGGCAGTCTTGGCGGCAATGAGCCAGCGGCCGCGGCGGGCAAAGTACAGCGGCAGCTCGAGCCAGACGAGCAGGAGGAAGCGCGCGACGTAGCAGGCAAAATGGCGCGGGCTGTCGCGCTGGTAGCGCAGCGTGGACGACAGGTCGCGCGGGCCGTTGCCCTCCACGTGGTGGTGCTTGACGTGGTGGTAGTAGTACGAGTTATGCGTGTGGCCCATCAGCGGGTTCGTCACGTACGGGAATACGGCGTCGACCAGCGCCAGCCGCGGCTGCAGCAGGCCGCCGCCGTGGATGTGCTGGTGCATTAGCAGCGTGTACGGCCCGGCGTACAGCGTCTGCATCAGCACGTGCAGCGCGCCGTGCCACGCGCCGGTGCGCCAGACGAACAGCGCCAGCGCGCTGGGGATAGTCGTCGTGGCGTAGAGCAGCAGGTGCGTCAGCATGATGGCGTCGGCCTCGACACGCACGCTGCCGCGCGCCAGCCGCAGATACGGCTGCAGCAGCCACGCGTTGATTCGCTGCGGCAGCCGCCGCAGATCGTCGTACGAGAAGGTGCTGAAGACGCTCGGCTCGAAGAGCGGGTCCGACGGTGTGTTGAGCGCCGTGAGGTGGACGATGAGGGCCTGGTCGCGGTCTGTGCTGCGGGGGGCGGTTGCGGTGGCGGTGGCGGTCGCGGTTGAGGTTGAGGCTGGAGTCGGGGACATGGCGCCACCGCGGCTTCTGCGCTTAACAGGATCTCCACCGGGGTCATCGGCGTTTGCAGCGCCATCAAGAGCCGTCGTCGATGCGCCTGCGCCTGTATGGGCGCGGAGCCGCGCGGCGGCCTTGTCGGCGTCGAGGATGTCGTCGCGGAGATTCTTCAACACCAGCTCATCGGGCTTAGTCAGCAGCGGGTCAAACACAATGTCGGCCATGGCCTGGGGCAGGACGGGGCGGCAGAGCCGGGGCCACGAAAGAGACGAGAAGACAGGCGCAAGAAGAGAAAAGCAGGCGAGCAAGAGAAGAGGAAACAAGGCGAAACGAAGATAGACAGCAGGAGAACAAGAGAACAAACACATGCAAAGAAACGCCTAGAGCCGGGAAAGAAGACAAGCAAAACAAGGACAAAAAAGATAGCGCGGTAGAGCCATCTTGGTGACACGTTGTACGCGTGTTTGTTTGTTTCTCTGTACCTCAGACCAAAAAAGAATGTCGACACCAACGTGATTCGAACACGCGCCCGCGAACGGACTTCCTGGGCTGCTGGATAGCAGGGAAGCGCCTTAACCACTCGGCCATAGTGCCTATTTCGATTGATGCTATGAGAAAGGGGTATTAGTGTACATAGGGGTAACGCGCTGAGGAATAGAGAAGAGCAAACTGGATAGCTTCACGATGGCTCACGGCATCCGCGGACACTCGTATATTCATGACATCAGACTAGAGAATCAGCAAGAAAGGATATCAAGTCAAATTCAAAATATAAAGCAGAGAAAAAAAGAAAAGAAAAAAAAAGAACAAAAGACTGGCGTTTTGGTGACAATCTGAGAACAAGAATGACAAAGGAAAAATAAAAAATAAAAGACAAGAAAAAGAGGGAAATAAAAGAAATAAAACAAGAAAAAGATAAATGCAAAACAGCCTATAAATCCAAAATATTATGTGCGCACATTTTTCAACAAGATGCAAGAGAAAGAAACAAAAGAAAAGAATGGAAAAAAGAAAGCCCCTCAGCCTCAGCCACACCCTCAGTCCTCAAAGAAATCGTCGTCATCGAACCCATTCATCTGCGCGTCCGGGTCATACTCATGCGCCTTCATCATCGGCGGCGTGCGCAGCTCGCGCGGCGGCGTTGACGCCTTGCCGTTGCCGTCCAACGACGACGACTGCGTGTTCTCGGCATGGCCGCGCGTGCGGTCGACTGTCAACTGCAAGTGAGCGTGCGTGCCTGACGTGAAGCGCCGGCCGGTCGCCGAAAAGGCCGTCGGCTGCGGCTCATCGCCCGACGAGAAGCTGCTGGCTGCCGAGAGCGGCGGCGCCGCTGCCGCCACCGCCGCCCGCGACGTGGTTGATGAGATGGTGCGGCTGCTGCCTGATAGCGTGCGCGAGCCCGTGGCCGGCGGCGTGAGGAGCCCGCTGAGCAGGCTGCTCGAGGCAGCGGCGGGGCCAGGGGTGGGTTCGGGTGCTGTATCCGTCGTGGGGGCGGTAGCCGCAGAGGCAGCGGCCGAAGCCACAGCGCCCTTTCTTCCTAGCAAAAGGGTGGTAGTAGACGCTGTCGTGGCTGCCACAGAAGTCGCCGCCGGAGATCGCATGCTTGCAAACGCCGGCTGGCCCTTGCGCCAGTTGCCCCATGCAGCCGCGAGAGGGCCCACAGCCTGTGCCACACGTGGCGTGGCCGCGTCGGTAAAGGACTTGGCCAGTCGCGGCAGCTTGATGGCCGAGCCGCCGTTCATGGCGCGCTCGCGCTCCTGCTCTTCCATCTGGAGGTTGGCCTTGAGACGAATAGCCGCATCCTTGACGCGTTCGCGGTCAAACGCGTCGGCCGATAAGGCTCCGATGATGTCGTGCAGGTCGCCATGGCGCACTGCCAGCAGCTCACGCAGCCACACAATCTCGTCGTCGCGCTTGGTGATCTTGGCCTCCATGTCAGGGTCCAGATCCGCCGTGGCTTCTTCAAGCTCTTCAATGCGGTGCTCACGTGCCTGCAGCTGTTCCTGTAGCACCATGATGGACTCACGCAGAGCCTGTGGCGAGATCTTTTCCGGAAGCTCGTTGCCTCGGGCCGTACGGCGTTCAGTGGGAAGTGCTGCTGCTGCTGCTGCTGCCGCAGCTGCAGAGCTGCTGTTGCGCGTTGTTGCCTGCTGGGCCGCGGCCACGGCAGCCTGCTTGGCAATCTCCAGCTTGTCTTCCAGGTGGATGATGCGGTCCTGCAAGTGCTCTGTCTTGGACGTGGACAGGCTCAGCCGTTCAAGCAGAAGCTGCTCGCGCGTCTGCGCCTCGTCCGTCATGAGCGACAGCTTGTGCTGGTATCGCGTGTGCAGGTCGTCCATCTCATTCGTGTACTTGTCGATCAGCTCCTTGATAGCGCGGTCCTTGGTCTCGTTGGCATCCTCCACCATCATCTCGGTGTGCGCCTTGGACGAATCGGCATCCATCTTGACATTGTCGAGTTCACTGCGCAGCGCAGCAATGTGCTCCTCAAGCTCCACCCGCGCAACGTTGACCTGATTGTTGGCCTCGTCCAGCTGGTTCTGCAGCGAGACGCGCGTACGCTGGACCTCGTTGGCGCCAGACTCGCGCGCTTCCTCAAACTCCAGCCGGTGGCGCATGACGGCGCGCTGCAGCTCGTGGTTTTCGTTGCGCATCTGCGCCAGCAAGTCTTCCACGCGCTTGTTGTCGTTGATGGCGCGCATGCCCTGCCGTTCAATGCCTTCCAGCCGCTCCAGCTCCTTCTCCAGCCGCTCGCGCGTGTACGCCTCGGCCTGCAGCTTGGCATCCAAAACGTCCTGCCGCGCCAGCAGCGCATGCTCATGTCGCGTCCGCCGCGCGTTATCCTCCGTGATCTGGTGGGACGCGCTGGTCATGTCCTCCTGCAGAGAGATGAACTTGCTTCTCCAGTTCTCGCGAATGCGCTCGTTTTCTTCGAGCTGCGTGCCAAGGGTAGCCAGAACCTTCTGCAGCTGCTTGATCTCATCCTGTGCCTCCAGCATCTGGCTTTCCTGCCGCTGAACCAGGCCACTCTTGGTGTCAGCCTCGGTGCGCCACATCTGAGCATCCCTGCGTGCGGCGTCCAGCTCGGCTTCCAGTGTCGAGAGACGCGCGAAATCCACAGACTTGGTCTGCGACTTATTGTCCTGCGCAGCCTCCAGCAGCGTCATGCGCATCGTCGCCTTGTTGAGCTCCTGTTCCAGAGACCGCATCTTGTGGCTCTGTTCATCGCTGAGCTGCTGTAGTCTGGCCTCTTCCTTAGACGAAACACGCAGCAAGCGCTGACTCTCGGCTGCCTCGTCCTGCGCCGCATAACGCAGGGCAATCTGTTCAGCAACACGTGCTTCTTCGTGATGAAGTTTGGCTTCAAGGTCAGCACACCTGCCATCAGCATGGGCCCGCTGCGCCAGCTCGTTATCCAAACGACCCTCCACAGACAGCAGATTGCGCTCAAGGTCGGCAGCCCGGTCCTCGGCAGCACGGCGGTCGTTGATTTCTTTGTGCACGCGAGACTCTTCCAAATGGAGCCGCTGCTCAAGATCCAAGATCCGAGCCTGCATCTCTTCGTTCTTGGAGGGAACCTCGTCGTCCATATTCATCGACGCAGCACGGGCAGGCGAGGCAATCTGGGCCTTGATATCCTCAATAGCCTGGGCCAGAGCGCTGTTCTCATTGGAGCCCGTCATCAAGTTGGTCTGCTGGGCAAACGCCTCGCTAACAGCACTGCGGATCAGCTCCATGCGCTTGTCCTTTCTGGGACTGACAGGGCAAGCAGGCATTGGCTCATCGTCCTCGTCGTCGGCATCGCTAGGCTGGATGTCATCCGACAGACTACGGCGCTGGCGATGGCTAAAAAGCGAATCCTGGATTGTGTCCAGGGCCCGCTCAAGCGGCTGAAGGCGCGCAGCCAGAACTTCGTCGACGAGTTGGTTCACACGGCCGTCAAAGAAGGCTGCACGGGGAGCAAGCTTGCTCTCGTCATCTCCTGCAAACGTACCATCCCAGTCGCTCGCCACTTCGCTCTCGTGGCGGCGCCCATTCAGGCGGCGGATAGGACCAGGAAATGAAGTCCCGCTGCGGGGAGCGTGAACAAACTCGTCCTCTTCCAAGTTTTCACTCGACAATTGAACAGCCTGCTTGCTACGTGCGGGACTAAGACTGCCACTGCGATAAGGACTGTCCTGGTCAAATTCATCGTTGTCATAGATAGAAGGACCGGCAACAGCGGCAAGAGACATGTGGCGGTTAGGGTTGGCCTGGTGCCATCCGGAAATAGACCTGTGCACACCCTGGGTGGGATCATTATTCATCTCGTTCATGATGTCATCAATTTCCTCGAAAGTCAACGTAGGTTTCTTGCTGCCATCATTAGCGACAGCCCGGAGAAGACCAGATTCCTGGGGTTCAGTCTCAACAACGTCGCCTTCCAGAAGCTCGCCCTCTTCAAGGTCGTCATCGATGCCGGCCTCCCCGTCAAGCCCGGCTTCAAAGTCACCATTGACGCTGTCGCGTGTAGGCGAAGGCGAAGCGAAGCGAGAAGCCTTGAGACCACGTGGAGGGGATGCAAAACGCGAGTTCATCAGGCCACGGGGTGGAGGCAGTGTCGGAGTGTCCAGCCGGCGAGCACTGTTCGTCGAGAGAGCAGGTACGGGAACGGCAGTAGGCTCTTCGGAGGCTTGCGCGAGGAAACTTTCCGGGGTAGGAGTGATCTCAACCGCCTCAGGCTCTGCATCCAATTGCGCAGCCTTGGCTTCGGCTACTACGACAGGATCGTCAAGCTCGGCTTCATTATCAATGTCGACATCAACTTCTGACTCCGCTTCAGGCTCGGTATGGTAGGCAGGCGCACCGGGAACAAAGACCTTGGCAGTGACTGAGAGTGACTTCTTGTGGCTGGGCTTCTGTGCAGACGTACCAGGAACTGGCACAGGTGCAGGTGTCCAGTTCTCGCCAAAGGGACGAGCAGCGCTAAAGTTGAGCATGTCCTGTTTGGATTCAAACTCGAATGGAGCCCAGTTCGCGGCGCGTTGGCCGATAGACTCGCCTGACGGGCTGTTAGCACTACTGGGTTTGGTGTCGGTAGGCTCGGACTGCACACCTGAACTAAGAGTCATCGAGGTATCAACAAAAGGCGTGAAAGCTGCCTCGTCATCGTCATCGGCAGCCTTGTCAGACACGATTTCTCCCTCGTCAAGCTCGGTCGGCTTGTCATCAGCAAGTTCGTCGGGCATTTCCTTTGGCTCGGCAAATAGAGGCTGTGAATCTTCCTCGTCACTGTTATGGCCAAATTCAAAGGCGCGAGCCCGTTTGGCCCTAGCGTGGTTCGTAGGACGACCTTCGGCATCTTCGTCATCTGAAGTGCTTTCGGCCTGTTCGTCGCCCGGAACAACGATGGGAATCGCCTTGGATTCTTTGGAGGGCTTCACAGTGTCTGAAAGATTGACAGTGCCAAAGATGGAGCCAGTGAACGTTTCGTTCTGGCTCTGCATTTGGGATGACGGAACAAAAGCCGGCGCACTGGGTCTAAAGCAAGGAAAGCTGAATTCACTCTGACCAGGGGAGAAAGTAGGCGCGGTAGCACTGATTTTAGTAGAAGGTGGCGTCATGTCAACAGCGGAAGAAGAGCCGTGGAAAGGCTCAAAGGTTGACGAGGAAGTGCTGGCACCAAAGTTGAAACTGCCAGGTGTAAAGCTACTCATGGGGTTGAACTCGCGGGCCTCAACATTGAGTTTGGAGAATGAGGCTTTGCTGCCATGGCTTGATTGACGCGAGCCACGATTAGCAGAAGAAACATCCTGCCACGGGTTGCTGATAGTTGAGAAGCTGTGTTGATGGGCCGATGCGTTCTTGGCGAAGTCGAAACCTGAGGCAGGCGGGTTGACGTTGGCATCAGCCTGGTCGGTTGGGCTCTCTTGAAACTGGCTGGGAATTGCCTGGGGCTCAGCGTGAGTCATTGAACGCAATTGGTTCGCCAAGCTGCTGTTGTCGTCAGAGGCATCAGTAGCCTTGTCGCCCATGTAAAAGTTGTTGGCAAGTGAATGCCCACGACTGTGGGGGCGCGGATGGTGCAACACAGTGTTGCTGGCAGCGAACTGAGTCGTAGGCAGAGCTGCAAACTGCACTGAGGACTGCTGGCGTGTGTGAACGGGTTCAGGGACATGGTTGGTGACGGGTTGCTGTTGCATGCCGTCCACGTCATCATTTTTGGGGTTGTAGTCGGAATGTTCAAAGTCCTTGAGCAGCTGTTTCTCAAGATGATACTCTTCCTCGTCCTCGGGCCCAACATGACGATCCTGTTGTTGACTTTGGAAAGGCTCCTCTTGATGGGGAGGCAGGTTGTTAGCATTCTGCACAGACTCCACAACGGCGTCTTTCTGGTTTTCTTCCTTCTCCTTCTCCTCCTTGTCCTCCTCCTCCTCTTCTTCTTCTTCTTCTTCCTGCACAACTTCTCGCATAATTGGCGTTCCACGAGAGGGCATGGGCTGGTAAGGCTGCGACATCATCGGATACTGCATGGACTGGTGACGCTGGTGCATGTTCATAGCCGGGCTGCCAGTGGGTTGGAACGGAGAGCTCGGCGACATGACGTTGGAATAGCCCAAGGGAGACTCGGCGCGGTGCAGGCCCTGCATCATCATGCTCTGTTGTGCCCAGTTGGGCGAAGGCTGGTTCATCTGGAAAGGAGAATGTGAAGAAGGAATGGAAATAGACTGTCGAGCATTGTATTTGGCGGGGTGGCCATTGATTGAAACAGGCGTGGGAACCGAGTTGATTCCCGGGCTTTGTGACATCCCTCCGCGGTTGAATGGATGCGGGAAAGTAAAGCTTCCAGCAGAAGATGTCGGAATGGGTGGCGAGTATACCTGGCCGGGATGCTGCATGGTGGAAATGCGACGATGGGTCATGAGCGAGGGCGCAGGTGATGGCGTAGCGGGTATTGGGACTTCGGCGGCTGTGAGTACACCAAGAGCACGAAGCTTTGCCTCTTGAAGATCAGCGGTATACTTGGCCCAGGCTACATGTAGTGTTAGCTAATTGTGAAAAGACGCCAAGGAGGAGTAGAAGGAGGGCATGGCGCAAAGTTGGACTGAAGTCCAACTCAGGGCCTAGGTTCATCCAAGTCAAGTGGATGTGAAGGGGCGTGACTTACCATCAAGATCGGGCAGCATGACTTTGTAAATATTTTTTCGCTCAAGCACAACATCTTCAGGGCTAGGCCAGTCTGTCCGACTCTGAGCAGCGTCTTCAATGGCATGGCCAATAATGCGAGTTTCAAGGTCCCATCCGGCAGTGTGATAGCCCAGATTTTCCCATTCTCTGTACACCTGTTTTATTTGTGCGTAATAAAGGGGCATATTGCCCGGCAAGCCTCTCTTATCATCACGAGGCAGACAGAACAATATGTTTTTACCCTTCCATGGGATCTTCTTGCGAACCCTTGGTGGAAGGGGCTCCCTCGTTGAAGTACTTGGAGCGTGGACAGAGGTGGAAGGAGCCGAAGCTTGCGTCAATTCTTGGTCAGCATTTGGAGAATCGGGCGGTGGAGGAAGCGGCTTTTCCGTGGTGCCAGAGGAGGCGTGGGTAGTGGGGTCGGCGTCGGCAGTCATAATGTGATTTTGGTGAGGCTGAGATGGCTGGTGGGATTGAGGGGGGGGGCGCAAAGTTTCCAGGCTGGATCGTTTGGATTGGTTGGCAAGAAGGCGAGAAGACACGGATCTCTTGGTGACGTTGGAGGTATCAGAAACTCCTACTGGTCTGTTTATATTCAGATTCCAGGGAGCAATGCCGCCAGAAAAGGAGCTCCTCAGTGAAGAGTGCCCACTAATTGTCGCAGTGCCGGATTCGTTACCGTCGTTATCACTAAGCCACAGGTAATTTTCAGAAGACGGGTCGGCAGCGGTATGCTGGCGAATCCAGTCCTCGGTAAGTCCGCGAGCAGGTCGGCGGGCTCTGTTGGCAAGGACAGAGGCCGAGGCCGAAGGCAAGTGGGTTGACGCGTCGGAAAAGGCGCGGGGGAGCTCAGGGGCCGGACGCAGAAAGGGGGTCTGCAGATCGAGGCGATGGATAGGCTCGTCTTCGGATGACTCTGAAAGCTCTGAGCCGCTGTCGGAGGTGGCTTGGGGATGCAGGTGCTCGCGATCGGATTCGGGATAAGGCGAGCCCCAGCTGGCGGTGACGAAATTGCGAGGGCTCTGGTGTAGACGATCAGAGGTGTTGGTATAACGATCGCTGTAGGCGCTGCTGGCGTTGGGTCTCGGTGACGATGCGGATGGAGGGGTGCGCAAGATCTCCCGAACGCGGTCAGATAGCACAGGCGCAGGGAGAGAGGGCAGGACAGGCGATGACGAGTCGTCTTCGCCGTCTGCTGTAGAGGTAGTTGAGAGAGTTGGCGATACTGGGCCAAGTCCGGCAGTATACAAGGAAGGAAAAGGGCCGTCCTGTGCGTATGCACTAGGAGGTAGCGGGAGGACGGATTGCTGGGTAGAAGACACCGTCTTGAGGACTGTAGAAGAGACAGGGACAGGTTAGCAAGTCGAGGACTGAGACCAGGACTGAGATGACAGTGACGCAAGTATTATAAAAATTTACAAATGCCCATGCCATGTCCGGTCCGCCCTGTGAGTTCCAATGCGGCGCGGATGGATCAGGCATGGAAGATGATGCCAGATTCCAAAGAGGTAGCAGCTTGAGGGCCTCCTTGGCCTGAGCCGGTTCGAGGCTGGCGAGGTCTTGTTGTTTTCGGGGGATTTTTTTCAACTTACTACTAGAGATCAGTACAGACGAAGTTCAAGTCGCCTGCAACCGATTCTCAGTGGATTTTGTAGTGAGGGCGGTGATTGCGGTGTTGTTGTTGTTGTTGTTTTTTTTCGATAAGGGCCAGGCCAAGATCAACAAGTATGTGATGTGGTCTGTTGAGAGGTATAAAGAATGTGAAAGAGGAGGAAAATAAGACGGGGAAAAAAAGAGATAGAATTAAAATGAAACAAAGGGAAGGGAAAGTTGGTTGAATGAATATACTAGGGTAAAATGAGAGGACGAGATACTGAGCAGAAGAGAGATGGAAAAGAAAATCACGAAATCACAACATAGGGACAAACATGCACAACCAAACCACGCAAGGCAAGGTGGGCGAAATAAGAGACACAACAGAATCCAGAGAAGAGAAAGAAAAGAAGAAGAAGAAAAAAAGATTAAGGCAAAGAACGAGGCGGCGAAAAGAGGGAAAAGAGAAAAGAAAGGACAGAAGAAAGAAAGCAAAAAGGGGGGCGGACAGGACAGGGGGATGCGGTGCAGTGCGGTCGTCGGTTCTAATGAAGCCCCAAGCTTAGATCAAGTCAAAGCCAGGAGACAGCTTGAGGTGAGCCAGAGCCAGGCAGGCGGCATTTGCCTTGTTTGGTGTCTTTCTTTCTGGGCTCTTTATGGCGGCGACGCGTTCCACGTGTATGTATGGACGACCCAATTCGAGATGGAGATGAGATGTTTTCCGTTCCGGAGCAAGGAAAACTGAGGACAGAAAGAAGTACGGCCGGTGTCGGTCATGATAGCGGGTGCAAATTAGCTTAATAGCTCTACTCATAAGTAGAAGGACGGAGGGGATATAGAGCACTGAACAAAAGCATAGCCGAATCTGAAGCTGGCGCTTCTATAATATTCGGCATCCTGAAATGTCGAGAGGGGTGTCTGTGCCTTGGAGTGGGGAGGATGGATTCCAAGTTAGGGTTATGCACTTGAGAGTTTGGGTAAATCCGAGAATAACGAAGTTGGCGAGCAATGAGGCTTCAATCTGGTGAGAAGAAGTTGGAAATGAGAGGAGAAAAAAGAGACGAAGAGAGAGACAAGGACAGAAGTGTCTCTAGATAAACATTCAACCTGAAAAAACAGACAGAAACGCACAAATTTGAATTTCGAGAAATGCGCTTTCACAAACAGCAACTACGCGATTTAACAATAGGGCATGCAGGTACAAGTAACAAGTACTTACTTACATACATACTCGATACTTGATACAGACGTGAATGACGAGAAGAGTGGACAGCCGCCGTCAACTGTGTAAAGTGTGACATGGCTTCTTGTTTCGTTAGCTTTGAGCCCAAGCCTGAGCCCGAACCGAAGCCTAGGCCTGATTCTGAGCTTGAGCTTGAGCTTGAGCTTGGGCTTGGGCTTGAGCTTGAGCTTGGTGATAGGTCGAAGTCTTAGGTACTTGGATGCATGCTGCCAGGTACCAAATGTGAGTTCTAGTAAAATTGCTTAGATGATTAAACTAAAATCTAACATGCTTAGATGCTCAGAGTGAGATCTTGTTTAGTGCATGAATAACAGACTGCCAAATAGGGCAAGTGGGGCGTTGCCCACAGAAACAAATAGTGCAGCCACACATATAGCCCTAGTGGCTTGTGGCTGATTAATAGGAGGATTGTGGCTGTTGCCACGAGCTAGCGTGAGTGGCTGACGCCACATCCGGACACCAAATGCGCAACCTTAAAGTGGACATTACGGTGATCCATATATTATCACGTGACCATAACAACAAGGAACTTGGCTCCCACATCCTTGTTTCCACCAGTTGATGTTCAACTATAATTCTTTTATTTATGCACCGCCATCAACCAACGACCACCAATTAATTGATCGATTTATCATACCATTCGAAAGACCATCATCATCATCGACCATTCCATCTCGACGTCGTTTTTAAAATTTGTCTTCCCCATTGCTGTTGAGCCCACGTCCACGTACGTACACGTACACGCCCGCTCACACGCCCACACACCCACATGCCCACACGCCCACAACTTCTCTTCTTTCGCCAGTCCTATAACCCCTTCTTAGCCGGTCCATCATTTTATTCTCCTATCCTTCGTAGGTCTCCTTGTCTTTATGCGCCTTGCACATCCATGCCCGTATCCATGTATCCATACATATTATGCCAGCCCAACTTGCCAACTGTGGAGAGTGTCTAACTAACACCAATCTTGCACATTGCACAGGCCGGCATTTCTTTTAAAGCTCTATTCTCAACATGGACAAAGCTCCTCCTCCCTGGACGAAGCTCGTGGGTGTTGATGATATTTTTCGCTACGCTGGCTGGTCTGCTACAGAGCTCAAAGACGGCCTTCTATATATGTTACTTCAGGCGTATGGTCTTTCCCGTACGGCTGAATTATACTGGAAATCGGCGCAAAGTTCCGACGCCGACAATTTCGCAGGCCTTAGCGACGAGGCACGCTCCAGTTTTTTCAACGACAAGGATCTGCAGGTGTCTCTGTTCTTGAAGCTCCCGTCCAAATGCGCGAGAACTTGGTGTCCCCCCACGCTCGAGTTTGTTAAACACCATCTGGGGGAAGACCAAGCACCATTTGATGATACTTATCACGAAAAGGCCTTCCTGGGACAAGAAAGGAAACCCAAAAACCACAAGAATAACAGCACAGCTCTCCTTGAATACATCCACAAGTGTCAGCTTGCCTGGTCCAGGGATGTTCAACATAAGAAATATGTTGCCCCTTATACCTCTGTCGTGGGACCTTCTGGAATCGGCAAATCATTCACTGTCAAACAACTAGCCGTTAGCCATGGCGTTTTCGTGGTGTATATTTCGCTGGCCCCGGCCACCCATCAGGGATTCCCCTCTCGCTCAGCTGTTGCCGATGTCTACAACAGCTTCTTCCGCCAGGGCCGACCGGCAATGACTCGCTCGTGGAAACGTTGTATCGAAGCACATGTGCGTATCGCCAAATGTGCTCGTGATACGGGCCTATCAGCTTCTATCTTATGGGATTTGCAGGTTCACAAGAGGTTCAAAAACTTTCAGCAAAACATTACTGACATGTTGAGAAATCATCTGTGGAGGAGCAATGCGGAGGAGTCTGATGATTTTTGGCATGCATTTGACACGGAATGTCGTGCACTGTGCCAGGCGTATATTGACAAGTACGCCCTTGAGCAAACACAACAGCAGCAGCTTTCACGTTCACCACCAAGTAGCAATGCTGCTACGTCCGATTTGCAATTCGTGATTGCATTTGACGAGGCCCGCAACCTTCTTGTTGATGATATCAAGCCCTATCCAGATGCTTTACCTTTTAGAGCTTTACGCTCTGCACTCGCCGAACTAGGCCAGGAGGGCGAAAAGACGCGTGGAATCTTTGCCCTCTTGATGGATACTTCGTCCAACATTGCCAACTTTTCACCTCCGGCTTCTATAGACCCAAGCCAAAAGGATGTGAATCAAGACAATGATAGTCTGAAGCTTTTCGCTCCTCACTACGAGCTGTATTGCATGGACCTTTTCACAGCCCTGCCGCCAAACATGAAGAAGCCGGATGTCAGTTGGCAGACCCTATGCTCCTATGGGCGGCCTATGTTTGGGATGTTTTTGGAGCAAGGATCCAACATTGACTACCTCTCGAGGCTGGTGATGCAAAAGACCGATCCTGCTCGCCTTGTTCCTTTGGAGTTGTTCAAGTTGAGCAAGGTCCGGTACTTGTCTCAGCTTCTATGCCGTGTGAGCTTTGATGTCCTTCATCAACCTTACTGCAAGAGTTTGGTATCGGGCTGGATGCATTACATAGTTGATGTTTCCGAAGACCGGGAAAGGATATCAATTGGCCAAGGCGTTGAGCCGCTCCTAGCCTTATGTGCTCGCATGCATCTTGGTTACGATGGTGATGATGTGTTGATTCAAGCTCTCCAGGACTTCAAGGAGAATATAGAGAAGACATTTGTCAGTGTTAGGGACATTGGCGAGTTTGTGGCAGCTCTTGTTCTTCTTTCTGCATCGGATGCTAGCCTTCCAGGTCGTTTTCCAGTCCCTGCAGACATGAGTGTCTTTGTCAAGCACCTTTTTGGCCAAGCTGTACATGAACAACTGCTTGGGGAGTCCTCCACCTACAACACCATGTCGAGCGGCAGGGTCTTCTTCAATCGCGTTGTTCGCTTTTTCTCTGAGCCGGGGCCCTTGACAAGTGCAGACATGTTGTATCTGTACTCCAGATGCTGTGCCTGTTTCCTGCCGCCCAACACGCCAGGTGCTGATATTCTGATTCCAGTCTGGATTCCTGCATCTTCAAGCACAAACCGACAGGCACGCATGGGGTGCATCTTGGTGCAAGTCAAGAACCGAGCAACCGACAGCCTCACGCCCTCTCAGCAGGTGGAAGCCGAGGAATCGATTCTGAAGGCCATACGTTATCTCAAGCTGGATGTTTCGGAGACTCCCGTGCTGGGAATGATGATATGTCTTCGCGGGATGGCTTCGTCAGCCAAGATCAAGGTCTTTGTGGGGAGGGGTGCCATGGCGGGTGTACCCATTTGCGATGCTGTTGGCTTGGATACGTCGGTGTACCCGACTGTTGCCCAGGACGTGTGCAGAGTCCTTCAAGATTTGTTGCAGATGCGCGATAGCTATGGCAAGTTGAACACGGCATTTGCGAAGCACATTGTGCAGACGAAGTGGGACAAATGAGAGACTGGGGGCTTGCAAAGCAGCGGAGGAACGATGATCATATATTATCATGCACACGGCCTTTTTTTCCATCTCAACGGCGGCTGATCTTGGGGGCCTGCACTACTTCTTCTTCCTCCTCTTCTTCTTCTTCCTCCTCCTCCTCCTCCTCCTCTTCTTCTTCTTCTTCTTCTTCTTCTTGCTCTACAACTCACAGAAAATGTCCAGCTCCGGCGTCGACGTGACCAGCGCCAACTGGCCGTTGCCGTCAGAAAAGGTTGTCACAGCCGCTGCGCTGACAGTGGACTTGCATTCGTCTGGGAAGGGGAGCCGGCGACGGTGGTTAGCGCTATACAAGGAGGAAGGGAGAGACTAGACGACTCACTGCTCTGTGAATCACAGTCGCCAACGCTGAACGACGCGCTGCCCGAGTTGGCGATAGTGGCGCACGCGTTCTTCTGGTTGTCGCACGAGCGGCCGGCTGCTGTGGCGAAGTCGGGCTGGAGGGGGGTGTTAGAGGGCGGGCCGGCGGGGGCCACAAAGAGAGAAAAGGAAGAGAGAAAGTCACTCACAAATGTATCGCCGTCGACTTCATACGGCCGCGCCGAGTCGCTGGACTTTGTGATCTAGCAGAGGAAAGAGGGGGAGTCAGCGGGGTGTCCTCCGGGCAAGCCGACGAGAGAGTGTCCATCAGATAGGGGAGCCGACGACAGAGAGAGGGGGGGCAGGCAGAACACAGCCCAGCGACCGCATGCAAATTCCATTGCCCATCTCTCGCCAAACGTCCACGACTACACAAACGTACCGGATCCGCAACAGCGCCCCCCAGCGCGCTCGTGAAGATCTGCAGATTGTCGCTGCTGCCGTCGCGCGGCAGCAGCCCAAACGTCCAGCCGGCGTTCAGCTCGTCCTTGAGTTGGATCGCGGCGGCCGGGCGCGGCGCGTGGATCAGCAGCGCGAGGAGGGCGGTGAGCAGGAGGAGGAGCGGGGAGAGGGACGGCATGGTGCGTGGTGGTGGCAGTAGCAGTGGTGCTGCTGGTAGTGCAGAGTGGAGTCGGCTCCGGGCCCGGGTCCGGATGGCTTGCGGCGTCTCCGTCTCAGTCTCAGCAGCGACGCTTTCCGGCAGAACGGAGTCTCGGCCTGCGAATGCGTGTGTAGCCTCAATCCTGCGAGGCGAGCACGGAGCGAGAGAGAAAGAGAAAGAGAGCGAGCGTTGCGGATAACCAGGCACAACAGAGGAAGTTCGTTTCGGTTTTTGGGCGGGGGGGAGGGGAGTGCAGTTGTTTTGACAGAGACACACACTGAACAAAAAAGAAAGGACTAAAGAATTAAACAAAGCTCCGAAATGAGGCAAAACATCAACAATCAAGGCAGCAAATTCAAGAGCAAAAGAACAAGAATAAAAGAAAATTGAAAAAGAAAAATAGACAAAGTTCGTCGGAAATGCAAAAGCCCCTTAAACCGGCAGATGCATCCAACCCTAACCGCGCTAACCCTGAGGATGAAACAGCAACAACAAGAGCCGCTGGGTTTTGCTTCTTCTTCGGGGGGGGCGTTAGCGCGGGCGCTGTTTGAGAAGAAGGTGGGAAGAGAACGCCACGAGGAAGGGAGGATGGCACACGCACGAGAATGAGACATGCATGGACGACAACACGGGAAGCACGTGGAATAGAACAGCTGGAATGGAATGCAGCTGGCGTATAGAAAAAAAAAGACAAGAGGGCATGGCATGTTATGTTGTATGTGTAACTGTGTACATGTGGTAACGTAGATAGATGGTGTAGGTAGATGGCAGCCAGAGAATATACACCCAAACCCAGACCCAGACCCAGACCCAGACCCAGAGCAAAGAGCAAAGAACAAAAAACAAAGAGCAAAGCAAATCCCAAAAAGACACGTGAAACACAGAGAGAGAGAGAAAAAAAAGATAACATCAGCTGGAGCGGTGTGAGCAGCGTGAAGAGCCACGCGCGTGCAAGTATAAAAATAACAAGAACAAGGAGTGTGATAGGGGAAGGGGGGCGGGCAGAAACAAAGAGAGAAGAGACGCAAAAAGAGGGAAAAAGTGTGTATAGCAAAGGCAGAAGAAAAAGAGGAAGAAGAAGAAGAGAGCGCCGCATGGACGACAAGGCTGCTGCTTGTCCGAGGCGGTAGATATTAAATATGTATATATTCGAGGAAGAGGCGCGGGGGCATCAGGCCCGGGCGAGGCATAAGAGGCAGAGGAGAGTCGGCTCGGTGCAGGGCGGGGCAGTGGGTGGAGCACGGGTACAGCACAGCACGGTACAGCACAGCACGGTACAGCACACGCGGCGTGCCGGGCGTGCAGGTGGGGGGCGCTACAAGAGCGTCCAGCCTCCTTACACGGCCGGCCGTCTTCCTCGGGGCTGCAGAGCAAAGGGCACGCCACGGCCACGGCCACGCGGGACGACCGGGTTCCACGTGGTGATGGTGGTCATAAAGGGCGGGGTCTAGCCCGCCCAGACACAGACATGGGCAGATGTCTCCAGACAGAGCAGAGCGGCTGGGCATGCGAGTATATTTTAGACAGGTGTAAAAGAAAAAGAAAGAAAGAAACAAAGGACGGAAAAAATCAGGCTGCTTTTTGGGCGTTTCAAAGACGGCCTCTAGAAGTTGGACGAGGCGTTGACGTGGGTCGGGGCGTGGTACGTCTCCAGGGTGGACTGGAAGGGGTTCCGTGCGGGAGCGCCGGCGACGGGCGAGGCGGTGGATCTCGGGGCGGCGCTGGTCTCCATGACGTGGTAGCCGGTGTTGCTGTTGCCCATCAGGCCGTCGGCCTCGTCGCTGCTGTTGCGGTTGCCCCAGATTCTCCAGGCCACGAAGCCCACGGCACCGAGGATGACGGCGCCGCCAATGCCGACGGCCAGGCCAATGACGGTGTTGCGGGTCTTGGTGGACATGCCCGAGGAGCCGTTGTCGCCGTCGTCGGCAGGCGACGCGGTCTGCGTGGTGGTGGCAATGGAGGTGGAGGTCACGAGGGCGCCCGAGTCGTCGGTGGTGGTGATGACGATGACGGTGGTGGAGACGGTGTTGGACGCGGTGTTTTTGTTGTTGCTGTCGGCGTCATCGTCGGACGACGCGGATGTGGTGGTGGCGGCATCGTCGGAGGCGGTGGTAGTAGGCGCATCGGAGGCAGCAGAGGTGGACCCGGGCGAGTCGTTGGTGGACGTGGGCTGGGATGAGCCGGAGGCCGAGGGCTGGGCGGCGACGGACGTGGCATCAGGGCTCGAGGTGGACTCGGGGGCGGCGGCGGCCGACGTGGAGGGCGTGACGACGACAGACGTGGTGGGGGCGGCAGCGGCGGACGAGGTCGGGGCAGCGGACTGGGACTGCGAGGCGTCGGAGCTGGTGGTGGGCTCGGGGGCGCTGGTCTCGGCGGCAGTCGTGGGGTCGGCGGCGGCAGTGGTCTCGGCGGCGGATGATGAGTCGTCCTGGCGTCTCAGCAGGTTGCCATAGCGGCCGGGGGCGTGCAGGTCGAACAGGGAGGCGCGGGCCAGGAAGACGAAGCCGAGCGACAGCAGCAGCAAGCTGAGCAGTCTGGAGGCGTACATGATGATTGGGGGCGGGAGAACAAGAGCGAGCGAGCGAGAGCGAAAGAAAGAAAATGGGGGCGTCTTCTTTGTGACTGCGTGTTCTGGGTTAAAGGTAAAAAAGGGCGCGACGTTGGCCAGAATGACGAACCCTAGAAACGAGAGGCGGTGAACAGGCAGAAGAATACAGCGAGGCGAGAAGCGAGCGTGGAAGAATGATGCAGAGCAGAGGGCAAGCAAAGCAAGGCAGCGAGGGAGAGGGAGGGAGAGAGAGAGAGGGAGAGGTTTGCTTGGTGTATTGGCACGATATTGATGGGGGGACGGACGAGAAGAAGAAGAGCGAGAAGGGAGAGACAGAGAAAAAAGAGCAGCAGAAAAAGAGAGAATAAAGGGAGGAAAAGAATGATTAATTCCGGGATTAAATGCAGAGTTAATTGTGGCTTTTTTGCTGCATTTATTTTTTCTGCATTTATTTTTTCTGCATTTATTTTTTGCTGCATTTGTTTTGGGTTTCTTTGTTATTTTATTCTTGCTTTTCTGCTGCCTCCTTCTGCGCCCTGCCATTGGTCCGTCGGCGCTCTGGGGCCGTTGGGCAACCAATTGCAGGGCTCGGGGCTGGGCTGGGCTGGGCTGGGCCTGGTCAGGGAGTGTGTGTGTCTGCTTAGTCAGAAGACTGCCAAAGTCACGGTACAACAGAAGTCACAGTACATCTGCGAGCACACCTACAGACGGGAACAGGACGAGGACGATGAAAAAAAAGAACACAAAATACACGCAAAAATACAAACCTCCCCTCGGAATCTCCCAACCCCAAAATACAGCGTCTCCCTCTCTGTGCCTCTCGCCAGGAGGATCGCTGGATGATTTTCCAAGCGTGTACCGGTACCTATCCACGCACGCATGCACACACGCACGCACGCACACGCACACAAATACGCAACACAAGTACTCGCTGACCTCGGAATACATACAACCGCCCGCCACCACGCGGGTACCGGGTACAACACAAAACACAACGACAGGTCCGCTATGCGTATATCACAGGGCATTCTCCACAAAAAGGCACTTCCCCCTCTGATAGTAGGGCCGTGATATTGAGACGAGCGCTTGCCATGCATTGAGGAGGAAGGAGAGGAAGAGAAAAAACGGATTTAAAAAAAGGATTAAAGAAAAAAGAATTATATATAAAAAGAAATTAAAATAAAAACACCTCGTCCCTCTATCTCGCCATCTCCCCTCTCCCTCTCCCGGCCATTCCACCCACTCGTCCCTTCTATCCGCTTCTATTCTATTCTTTCCTCTCCCTTCCCTTCTGCTCTATTCTATTCTTTCTTCTCCCTTCTCCTCTATTCTATTCTTTCCTCTCCCAGCTTGTCACTTGTCTTGTCTTGTCTTGTCTTGTCTTGTCTTGTCACCTTTCCTCCCCTCACTTCCTATTGGCCATGACCCTGTGCTGTCTCTGTGTCTCCCTCTGCCAGCCAAGCCGCATGTCTACAACGCAGCCTTATATTTCCCGACTCCCCTTCCCTTTCCCTTTCTGTCTCTTGTCTTGACAACAGCTTCTAGCCACCTGTAGTCCCGGTCTTAGTGATACGTCTTTCGTCTCTCGCCCCTAAACCAGCTTAGTGCTGGCCTAACAGAGCACTAAACCCCTAATTCACAGTTCCCTAGGCCCCTGGCTAGAGTAGAGCTCAAATACATAAGCCTCACTTCAAGAAGGGTCTAGCATACCGTTAGGGTCTGGCAATATACTAGGGTCTGTGACTTCCCATCCACCTGTGTTCTATAAATAGATCACTGCCTCGTTCCCGCCATGTAGCTCCGTTCCTCTTTCGCTCCTTTTCGCTCCTCTTTCGTGTCTTATCAGACCCTTGTTCGACCTCTTTTACCTCTTGATCTCTTGATCTCCATTCACACCAATTCTTATCGAGTCTGCCTTGCCAGACTGCCTTGCAGAAGACTCGCCTACGCAGAGAGGGAAGAGGACTCCAAGAACAATCTGCTACACCTTGTTTCTTGTAGGCTTTCTCCTTCTGGAAGAAAGCACTGACCAACGCCACGCCATGCCATGGCATGCCACGCCACGCCACGCCACACCTCGCCAACTTGTTTTGCTGTCTGTCTGAAACAACAAGACAGCCAGTTGCAGAATAGTTGTACCGAGTTGTACCGAGCTGCACCGAGTTGAACCCTCGAGATAGAACCTGTTGAAACAAGCCTTGTTCGGCTCGGCCTTGTGGCTGGGCTGCTTCTTGAATTAGCAAGTAGGCAGTGGCGCTGCTACCGAAGAGACTGTTCTAGTGCGGAACCCTAGCCATAATAACCCTACCTAATGTAACCCTCACCATCTCAAAACCCTAACCCACCCCGCCTCTCTCGATCTTGCCGCTTCAAAGCAAGGCTGAAGATGCTTCTTCAACGAACTCTCCAGGGCAACTACCCAACCCAGACTTAACCAGCCAGCCTCAGCCTCGGCCTCAGCCTCGTCTCAAGCCTCACGTGCAGCCTCACTTGCTCTTGCTTTGCTGTTGCTGCTTTTTTTTCTTTTTTCTTCTCACCTACACACACAAACCACACAACGTGCCGCCTTCGTGCACACAACGTGCAGTGCAGGCTTGCTTTTTCGCCCCAAAACAGACCAGCCCCAGCCTCTATAAGAGGCGGCTCTCTCTATAGGGGCCTCCTCGTTATCTTTATCGCCTTTTTTTTTCTTCCCTTTTTTTTCTTCCCTTTTCTTTCGCTCTCTCCCCACACCCCCCCCTCCTCACACC